>BQNB010038274.1:5239-44517 GCA_026074375.1 Tanacetum coccineum | reverse complement strand
CATATGGGACCTAATGTATAAATTCTGATATTTTGCTAAGGTATCGAATGAAATCTTATCTTAAAACGTCCATTTATGATCGTTTCCTATATCTTGTTTGTTGTGCTATGAAGTCGCACCCCAATGCTACTATTCCGCTGTCTGTCCGATTTTGTGGGTGTTACAATAACCCTTAGACATGAATCATTAAAATAAACTCACATTATGGGTCGTTAAATGTCGGAATTTTATCAGACTTGTACTTTTCAAAAGCTTTCATTCTTTGTTTCTTTGAAAAGCAGTCCTTTTGGTGTTGATTGTAAATGAATACGTAGTGTCTCCGTTTCTTCAAGTTGGGGAGAGTAGTGTGCTTCCATCTCTCCGTTGCGCCGTCTACAAAATAAAGGCGTATTTGGCCTCAATTTTGCCTCTGTTTGTCTACTACCGTCCTAAACTTCATCAAACTCTTCTTTTTCACCCTCGTTTTCAGCATGGGTTCTAACCAATGACTCTTTAACTAAATCCTCCATTTCATCAATTGAACAATAATCACTTGATACTTCTTGAAGAAACGACACCCCACAATCATAAGACACACCTTTTATCATCCTAGAAACGTTTTCTTGACGAAAAATATGTGACGTCATAATATTGATTTTACGAGTTCATATGATTGAACGTTGACATGTAAAATTTTAATTGTCATGGATAATTATTTTCATATTTTGTTGCGAGCGGATTTGAGAAATTTTTATTTGTATTGATTTCCGAGTCAACGTTTGACCGCGCGACCGTTGAACGTTTTTCGCATCATAATAAATTATGGCGCGCCCCGTTAATGTTTTATTTTTGTAAATTATATTTTTTTCATGGACTCCGTTGTCATTTGTTCCTCGACTTGGCCAAAACACGCGTTTTGCTTTAAAGTATCAAGCATACATATAATTTAATGTCAAACTGTCACTTTAAATTAAAATGTTTACAAGAGTTTTATTAGTAAATATATTTTACAAAAGGGTAAATGATTTCCCTCCCTCTCTAGCCCTCAATAGCCGAAGGCTAAAGCAAGCCAAACACACAACCCAAAGTTTGATTTCCAATACATGCACAATGATTACTGGGTTGCTTCTAATATTTGTATAACTTCTTATTGCACCTAGAAAACACATAGTAAAAATTATTTTTACACTCTCCCTCTTGCTCTCTCTTTTTCGGCCGAACACATACACACACACAAACACAAGCATCATCAAAAAAATTTGATCTTAAAATCTCATCTTTTGTCACATAAAGATGATTTAGATCAATGTAGGAATACGTGGAAACTTGTTTTCCTTCTTTCCCTCTTTTTTTGAGTTCGGACGAGCAACAAGCATAAACACCCTTGGTGTTTTCATTTTTCTAGTCACCAAAGAATTGATCATGAAATCTCTCACTATATCACTCAAATGAAAGTTTAAACCTAGATAGAACCAAGAGTTGGTTGTTTTCTTGGTTCCTTCCTCTCTTTTGTACTCGTCGAGCCCTACAAGCCCACACCCGTTGCTGGTTTTGATCATCCAACTATCCAATATTGATTAGATGATCAAGTTATGATCATCCATGAAGAAAAATGGCGCATGCATTAAGGTTTACAAGGTTTTTGATTTTTACTAGAACTAAAGGATTCTAATCAAAGTGGTGGATTTAGGATTTAGTGGGATAAAGTTATTAGAAGGTTTGGGGAAGATTTGAAGTAATAAAACTTAAGGTTTTGGGTTTTTGTTTGGTTCGAACCACGGCAACAACAAGAAGGAAGAAGACTAGTCTGAGTTTTTGTCCCATCTTGCTTATTTAAGCTTAGTAAGTATTTTAATTTCTAGTATTACTTTTATTTTCTCGATTCGATCAATTCTTGATAATTGCATGTGATGAAATCCGAGGGATCTTGCGTCGAATACGCTTGATAATGATGTTGGGTAATTTAGTAATTTAAATATAATGTATAGACTATTTTAGATGTGTCGAGAATGGATTTTTGGGTCAAAAATGAATTTTGGCGCGTTTTGTAGCAATTTGATTTGGGTCGAAAACTGGACACGGTTTTCGATGTCTGAGATTTTGTAAAAATTTATTTTAGTTTGGAAAATATCAAGGTTGTCAAAATCGCGATCCTGATCGTATTGAAAATGATCAGGATCGCTATAGGATCTTAATTCAAGTAGGATCGGTGTAGGATTGTAGGATCGCACGCAAGATCGTAGGATAGTAAAGGATCCAATCCTACTAAAGGCCCATGTTTTTATCTCAAATCGAGCAAGATCAGTGTAAGATCGTAAGATCACACACAAGATCGTAGGATCGTTAACAATCAAATTCTACTAGAAGCCTATGTTTCTTATTGTTTTTTGCCTACTTTAAGTCCAGTCACATCAATCTAACGATTAAAACTTGAACTTAATGGAGAGATTGCATTATTGCTATTTATATGGTACATTTTCATAAAAAAAATCCATTTAGTTGTATTTGATATTATATACTCTCTAAAAATGTGTAACTTCACATAGAAAAAGATCTTTAGTGGCATATCCGATCCTAGTCCGATTCTCATATGATCCTGCGATTCCGATCTTGCAATGAGAAAAACGATCCTAGGTAGGATCCCAATCCTGACAACCTTGGAAAATAAGATAGAGTTTATTTTTACGCTCGTTTTGATATAAAAAGGAGCTCCTAACTCCCAATAACGAAGAATCTAGAGCGAAATCGAGATATATACTTTAAGCTAGAAAATAAAGTCACTAGTATAAATAATAAATAACTGGCAGAATAAAAATTGTCCTATTTGAGAACTTTCGAGTCATTTTTAGCCTTCCGGCGAAGCAGGAAAGTTGTTCGGAATGTCGTTTTACATCTAATTGCTCTAGAGTCCGAGTCGTGAAAATGTGATTTAGTTGGTCGTTTTGGACGGGTCAGATCTAAGTAAAAAGTATATATATATATTTATAAAAGTCAAATAAAGTCAAACATTGACTATATAATGTAAAATGGGTTAAATTGGAACTTGTGAGTTTTTATAAAGATAGTAATCACTATTAGTATTATGACAATAGTATTTTGGATTTACCGATTTTTAACGAAGAAACTAGACTAGTCACGATTTAGAAAATAAATATATTATATGTATGAAAATTCAACATAAAAGTCAACGGATATTTTGATCAATGTTAATACGTTATAAGGGCGATTTCGATTAATATTCTTATGCAAGTAATTATTTTGAGATAAATAAATATTATTATAAACATAATTAGATGACAGGACTTACTAAAAATGGTAACTTTCCAAAATTAGCAACTTTCCAAAATTAGTAGTAATAGTATGCTAGCTTAGTAATGAATAAGTGTTTAGTTGTTGTGAGGAGGCTTGCCTCTACCTTTTTCATGTTTTGTGTTTTGTGCTGTATTGTCCAAGATGTCACGGATTCTTGAAGCCTCTCGTGCTCGCGGTATTCGTCCTTCGATCACAAGAGCTTCACAATCCTCAGCTTCATTTGGGAATCCCGATATCCTAATCTTATCGACTAACGTTTATCTTAAAGCATAATTCATAAACGGCTTAGGATTTACGTAGAAACCCTTCGTAAAACATTGAGGACAATGTTTCATTCTAGTATGGGGGGATCTTCGATTTGATTATGCCTGCAGTCGTTGTTATCACGTAATCCCGTTTTTACCACCAAAATTTCAAAAAAATGAAAAAATTCAAAAAATTTCAAAAATAAAATAAGTGTTTTGTCACAATTTTGACTTTCCTGCTGGGTAGAATAAGAATAAATTTTGACTTGATCGAGCGTGTTGAGCTCTAGCTTGTTCCTTAACTTTTAGACTAAGCGTTCGCGAATATTCGCGAAGAACGAAAAATGATAGGTTCAATTATAACTGGATGCTAAACAAGGATTATTTGGAAATCTTAAGAGCTCATGTGTGTAATTTGTCGCTTTTTCTCCCATAAGATTCTAACCTGATTAATATACGTGCTACTTTTGGAAATTAAACTTAAATCAATAATTTTTATGTAGTATATAGCAAAAACTTTAGACTTAGTTCAAATTTATACTTGAATTTTTCAAAAAGACGTTTTCCCAATATAAAAAAAATAAAAAAATAAATAAAAAAAATAAAAAAAATGATGAAAAATGCAAAAATATAATAAATATAAACTGTGGGTTGATAAAAGTTTGTTGTATCTTGCCGGCTCACAACCGATGTTACAGCCTTCTAAAGAAAGCCCATAGTAAGAATAATTATCCGAGACTGATAAAAGTTTGCTGCATCTTGCCGGCTCACAACCGATGTTGCAGCCTTCTAAAAGGTCGAGGGTTACAAATTGCATAAATGGTTAATATTAAGTGTGAATAAAAGATCTCTTTTTGTTAAATTCAAATATGCTTTTGAACTTTGGCTATTCTATTTTATAAGCTATGTGCATACGGAGAACCTGAGAGTTTTTTAAACCTAGGGTCCGTGAGTCCCGATACTAGTCTCTGTGGGGTGTCAAAAGCCTGGTCACTTAACCGCAAGGTTGGGATGTGCCGAGACGAAAGTCGCTACATGGGATGATCTCGCCTTCAAACTCATTATTCTCGGGGGAAACGTGAAACATAGAATGTTGTAAAACATTGATCCATGGTTGAAATTCAAAATAGCACATACACCTAAGATATAAATTGTCGGGAGTGAAAAGTTTACAAATTGCAAATATGAGTAGTGTTAGCATCTTAACTCATAATTAACGGTGATTTCGTTTTAAGCTTGGTTTGGAATAAGTAAAAAGTCAGGAACGATGAATTTATCCTTTTTGGGGCATTCTCGGATCGAAATGCATCTTGTTCTATGATCCCTTAAAGTTATTAAATAACGAAAGTCAAAACATTCTAGTTAGTTGATTAATGAAAAATGAAAAATACAAAAAGATGTGTAGGAATAAGTGTATATATAAAAATGGTAAAGACGGGGATTTTCAAAACTTATGAGTCTTTAACTTCCTCGATGAACACTTAGCTACTTTTCAAGGTTATTAGTCGAGGGTGATTGAGATTCTTAGTTTTCTAAATGCTTACTTCATAGCATTGCGTGAGGACACGGCAATACCTTAGTATGGGGGATTTTGGTATGTGTTTAATTACACATACCTTTTACCTTTAAAAACAAGTTAAAATAACCAAAAACGGACTTAAAATGCCAAAAATATGCTTGTTTTGCTAATTGTGTTGTGCAGGAACGGATATCTAAGAAAAGGACGAAAAACGAAGCCAAAACGACAAAACCAGACACGGAATGGAAAAGTGTGGTAAAGACAAAGTCAAGACAAAGCCCAAGTGTGAAAAAGTCAACCAAAGTCAACCCCGACAAATCCAAAGTCAAAAAGTGAAGAAAAATAAGCTTAGGGGCCAAAATTGCCAAGTCCCTAACTTATTTAATGAAGGAAAAGAAGAAAATACTTGCAAGGGTTAAAACTGCCAACTCTCCAAAGAAATACCACATGGGCCAATTCTGCCAACCCTCCAAAAGTTATAACTCACAAGGACCATGAATGAAATAACACTTATAACATTGGGGGACCTTTTCTGTCAAATCCCCAAACGTTTATAAACACAAGGACGAAATTTGCAATTCACTAGTAAAGGTTGAGGGACTAGTTGTGACACAAACTCAAACTTCACCCCTGAAACACAAACACTGTATATCTTCTTGATGGTTTTCCCGCCAAACTCATAACCTCACATCCTGTCACAATCAAACCTCGTTGACCTCCCCACATCACTCCAAAACCGTCACTAACCTAAACCCCACCCCCTACATGGGCTATCGTCCAGCTTGGCGATCCTTGACATCTATATTGGCCAAGATAAAGGACGGGTAAGATCATTTTATTTGGGCAACAAGAAAACTTCAAGGGCTGTGATTGACCCAAGCTTTCCTCTCACCAAAGAAACACAACTAGCACATTTAGAAGAAGATAAAGGCAAAGAAAAGAGCCCTAGCTCGTTTCTATATAAGCTTTGTAAAGCCATTGTGGCAAATGGATGTAGTGTAGTACTCAGTCTTAGTTTTTAACTTAGTTTTACTTTCTTGTGCTTGTAATTCTTTTCTTAAGATTAATGAAAATTTTGGCTTATGTTTTTTGTGTTCTAAAGTTTCCAAGTTAACTTAAGTTTATTTTAAGCTCACTTTTTAGCTCTTATATAAGCAATCATTAATCTGTTTTAAATTTTGATACAAGGAATTAAGAAAAACCAAAAACAAAAAAAAAGTGCTTATTGCTAAGCTTATTTAGGTTTATTAATACTCCTGTTTTGAGCAAGGAGTGAGGTAAATTCTTTTTTTAAATTTCCCTTGCATTCTACTGTTCCTCAGCTTATCTTGCTTATTATAGCTTAATTACTGTTGTAATTTGCTTATTTGATCTTTATCTGTCTTTTTCTACATCTGTTATGGCTTATTAGATCTTTAGGTAGTATAAAAAATGCAAGTTTCATATTTAAGGGAGTGTTTGGCTTAGTCTGTTTTGACTTGCAAAAGTCAAATGTATTAGTGTCATTTGCTCAAGTTAGTTTAGATTTTAGTTAAGTTTAGTTTTAATTCAGTTTTTATAAGTTAGATTTTAATTTTTCAAAAGTAATGGCTTAATATGTTCTTTCTAGCACCAGGGGAGTTTTTAGCTTAAGCTTAGACTGTTTCATTTTAATCCAAGCTCTTTGAGCCTTTGATTCTGCCTGAAATTTTGATCATACACTCTATTTGAGTGTGTCTTAGTGTAGGATTACCCTCAAGGTAACCTGCACTATTAATTTTGAGTGCTAGTGCAAAGTGCATCAGCAGGAACAACTTAGTTCCTGCTGCCACTTTTTGAGTTACAATTTAGCTAAGCACTCTTAGGATTTAGCCCTTTAGATTCAAGTAGGAGATAGTATAGCAATAGCTTAATTTAGATTAGTGATTATTTTTCATTTCCAGCTTATTTAGTTAGCATAAATTTGTTTTTAAAAGTCTCCAAATATCCAAAAGCCAAAAACAGTTGCAGTTGAGGAGTAGTCTTAAAATTTTTATTTCTAGCTTAGAAGTGTTGGTTTTATGAATTAATCTAGTAGTTTATAGGTTGATTGTTAAAAATACAAAAGCCCATTTTCTGTCTTTGCTTATTAAGCATGTTAGCTTATTTTGTTTTAAGCTTTTTAAGTGTTTTCTCTTGGTTAGGCATCTTTTCCATCAATTTCAGATAGTTTAAGTTATTCCTAGTCCATTTAGCTTTTCATTTTCAGCTTAAGCTATTCATAACACCTTTTCTCTTTCATTTTAAGCTTAAAATGAGTTTTTTTTACAGGCTTATTAGTAAAATCAAGGCAAAAAGCCTCTTTCTGTTTTTAGCTTATACATAAGTTCTTTTTGAACTTATCTTTGGGTTTCAGCCCTAGTAACTTTTATTAAAGTTGCTCTCCCCAACTTATTCTACAACTTATCTTTTTTAAGTTTTTCATAATAAGCACTTTTTCAACTTCACTTAATTTTTAGCCTAAAAAGGACCTTGTTTGAAAACGGGTTGGGGCTCAGGCTAGGTTGGGAAACATTAGGTTTTATTAGTTATCCCCCCGTTAGTTAGTAATTGCACTGTCAGTCCTTTAGGCCTTGCATCGTTAGTCCTTAGCTTAGTCTTTAATTAGTTTTAATTAATAATTAGGGTTAGTTTTTAATTTGTTTAATTAAGGATTTATAAAAAGGTAAAATTTAGGGCTTTTATTTTTATAAAATTTCTGCATATTTTCTTTATCTAGTATAATTTTTATAAAATTTTTAGGATTATATTTTTATTATTTTTTAAGTTTTTAATTAGTTTAAATCTTAGAAAAATCATAACTTTAAATCTAAAAAGAAAAAAAATAATTTTCTTGGAATGAGGGTCTAGTTTTTATAGTTCCGTCGTCTTTTTGCCATGAGGATCTAACTTTTGTTCACCCTTTTTTCCTTTGAAAGTGCGCAAAGAGGACTCACCTACGTTTAGTCATTTTACAGATCCCAAAATAACCAAAAAAAAGCAATAGTAAACAAATACATTGTGCATACATTATATTTTCATACCTTGAGTCGCAACACTTCGAGACTGCCTAAAGAGACAATAGTACCCATTATTGTGAAAAGGCCCACTAACAGCACTTGACCGAAAACAAACGAAAATGTATGAAAAACAGATAAAAACGTATCGAAATGTAAAAAAAGGACGAAAACGTTTGAAAACGGATGAAATCGAACGCAAACGTGTGAGAACAGACAAAAACGTGCGGAAACGTCAAAAACAGACGAAAATGTGCGAAAACGTATGAAAACGTGCAAAACGGACGAAAAGGCGTGAAAACGAAAAAAAACGTGAGATAGCGGAAGAAAATGTGTGAAAATAGACGAAAACGTACAAAAAAGACGAAAACGTGCGAAAACTTATGAAAACATAAGAAACGTGCGAAAAAGGACGAAAGCGTACACAAACGTGCGAAAACGGACGAAAACATGCAAAAGCGGACGAGAACGTGCTAAAACGGACGAAAACGTATAAAAACATGATTGCCTTTATTTCAATTTTCCCTTTGCGATCAAACTAGTAATTGGCTTGAACGTTTGACGAGGTGTCATTTTATACACTTTTTTGGGGTCATTTAACCTCTTAAATCTTGCAAATATGCCCAAAATACATGCTTAATCGTTTGTTTTTGTACTTTTAGCACTTGAATATCATTTGGAAGAAATACACGTGACTTGGGCACATTTGGGAAGAAACGGTCAAGATTACGATTCTACATCAAAATCAATGAAGAAAACGCATACATTACGTGGAGACGGTGTTAGAAATCATGGCGACGCCATCAGGACATATAAGAGACGGCGTTAGAACTTTTGTGACGACGTCAGAATGTAGATGGCTTAAAAAAACACTAGAAGATTCGGCGAAGCGACGGCGTCAGTATTCTTGCCACGCCGTCGTGACCATTTTCCTATATATACAAACTTGTTTTAGGGTTTTTGGTGTGTAACTTTTGGGAGACGAACCCTAATTTTATAGTTCGAATGTAGCATGTTTTAGGTTCATTTTTTGGGCATAAAAACCCTCTTGTATCAGGCTTAAACACATGTTTTAATCAAGTAAATTCTTCTATCATTTATTCATTTAATATGTCTATTTGTTGATTGTTTGATTGTTGTTCTTTTCTTCCTTTTAATATGCTAGGCTAGATCCATTTGTATTTACTTATGATTGCATGAAACATAGGTTGTAGATCATGTTTATTTTGCTTTTTGTGATGGATGTGAGCGTTAGGCTTTAGAAAATTAGGTATAAAATATTAAATTAGCATAGACGTCTAGAGAAATGCAAGTGTGTTGAAAGGATACCATCGGTAACAGTATTTATACTACCTTACCCCTAATAGTCTTCATACTACCTTACTTGTGCGCTGCCTTAACAGAATATTACATAGACGGCGGATTCATGTAATTTGTTCATGACCTATGAAATACATACACAGATGATCACAAGTGTGACAAAGCAACAGAATTAGGAGAAGCAGAGAATTAGTGCATGATTAATTAAATATATTCGTTTACCATAAGAGTTATCACCAAAGTAGTTTAGTTTAATTATTAGTTTAAAATCAAAACCTACCTCTTAAAACTAGATATTTTACCTGCTTTCTATAAAATATAAAAATACAAAAATAATCTTCTTTCAACCCCCTAGATGTCTGTTGGATTTAGTTCGAGCCTTCGAACGCTATTTCCCTAGAGAACGATAATTAAAAAAAACCCCCGAGTACTTTTTTCTCCCCTTCAACCAAACATTAAACACACAATTTCACATATCCGTAATGTGTGTGTGTGTGTATCTCACCTAAACCTAACTCCTAATGACAATTCAAAACATTCATTTATTCACGTATTTATTATCAACCACACCCCCCCAATAATATATCCAAAAAAAAACCCAAAATCCAATATACTCCCTACTTTCATTAAATCACTCCACCTTCTCATCCCCCCCGATCACAAACTAAATAACCCCTACTCCAACTAAAATAACCACCATCCGTCCCCACTTCTCCTTAGCAATGCTTTTCCTACCGATCATCAAACTAGAAACAAGCCCCCAAACCTATCGGTCACACCCACCTTAAACCACTTCTAATTATAATAAAAAAGCGTTAATAAACTAAGGGTGGGTTATATTATTTGCCATTTAAAAAAATTAGAGTAAGAAATCTTTGCATTTTCTCCGCAAATACAAGAGCCATGACTTACAAAAATGTTTAAGTTTTTATTTTAGATATTTTTTATGCTTTAAAGCGTGTATAAAGATGTTAGAATTCATGAAGGTTTTAGTTCAATTATAGTTGGAATGCCTTGCTAGTGAAAATATTATGTTCGAATGCGTATCATATGACTTTTTATCATTTGATAAACAAACGATAATGGTGACTTACTATTCTGAAGATTTTGATTTAGAGTCTCATTGACTAATCGATCTTGCAATCAAGACGTAAGACTGGGCATAATGGTGAGTAATTACACATGTCCAATCATAGAATAAATAATGCAGTGTATTTATGAAAAATTATTATACATGTAGGCTGAAATTTCTGTATATAACCGAAAACAACGAATTAAATAAATGAGATTTAACATGATATATGCATTAAATTTAGTTACCTTATAGATGAATGCATACACTTGTTTATAGCTTTGACTATCTCGCACATGGTCTCAACTCATTTTTTTTTGCTTTTATAAGACTTATTAGATTGTATAAGCTTATTATGATATCTTCTTCTTTATACATATATGGGACAAGTCATGACACTAGGACATGATGTCATATGTCCACGTTATATGTACATGTCATCATCTGTCCACGTCACATGTCATCATCTGTCCACGTCACCAGGCGACATTTAATGTTTAAAAAATTTGTAACTTGCCAGATTCGAACCCTAGCCAATACGTCCACAAACCAAAGCCGGCAAAACGAAGGTGGTGCCATTTGCTGCTCCATCTTCTATAGATAATCATTTTGACATGTAGGATTGTTACTAAATTGAGTACAATTTACAGAAGAGATCCGTTGCACCACGTTGTGCCCTCCTATACATACTTGACATAGATTCATATGATAGGGTACTTAATACTATTTTGTCACTCTTCGTTTGTAGTTCTAACTTGATCTATGTTTTATCTCATTTTCAGATTATGAGACAAACATATAGAGGGTATGTAAGCCAATTGAGATTTTACTTTTAATAGTATAATGTTAACATACTTTTACATTTTATAATATAATTTCAGGGTGAAAGCACATCCCGATGTGTATTACAAGGACAATTCAAAATGGAAGTTTGAGGGGTTCCAGTCGTTCTCAACGACAACGACGTGGCTGTAAGTATCACATTTCTTTTGTTAACTTTATATGGGAGTAAAACAGATGTCTTAGCTGACTTTATGTGTGATGTATAAGTAAAACCAAGTCGAAGAAACCTTCGAAACTTGCCTCACACGGGGATCAAATTTGATTGGATTATCATACGAAAAAAGTACATATTCACATGGTAAGGCTAAGCATCCAGCTTAGAAAGCATGGGCTGTAATGGTTCGGTCTTTGGGAACTTTGTAAAAAAACTATATAAATATTGTGCTAACTCTGATTACATGAAAATATAGTACAATAAATACATTTGAGGCGATTATTAACCCGTTAAACAGTAGAGATAAAGCATAAACTAAATCAATTAGGATTCATACATGCCACCTCTAATGTCAGTTACGTCGACCACAATGGTCTATGAAGCATCCTTATTATAAGATTTGAGAAACGTTTTCTTATAGAATAACTCTTATGAACATGTGGTTGCAGTTTGGCTAAAGTGCGTTTCAAGAATTCTAAGGTGAGATTAGATGCATGAGACTTGCGGAAAATGAGAACTGGATTGTCACTATTACTCGTGGACGTTTTAGTATGGTATACAGACGACGGCCACCACAAGATCCTCATGCACGTTTTGGTACGTTATATCGAAGACGATCATGAGGCTTATGGTTACCTCCTAATTTTCGTTTAGGATTCTAATTTATATATATTATTGATTCATATGTTACTTGGATTCTAATTTTTGAAATCCTACTTCTGATAATGCACGCTATAGAGTTGAAGCCGGTTGTTGTCAAACTTGCTACAAGCTATTTTGATTTTTAAAAAGATGAACGTCTAAAGGTAATCAACCAACTGTTGTATCTGATTTACTCAACTCTTCTACATCGAAAATATTCTTTTGGTCGTAATTCGATGTATTAGATCAAAATCATCTTTCATTGTTTTATTTTTAACATACCAGGTACATGCCACTGATGGAATCAACTGTTGAAATGAATAACCTCATTGTTCTCAAGGAAGAAATGCAAGACTTATGGCTTTGATGAAGAAGGTGACTTTTATTCTTTTCTTATTTTCATTTGTTTCACAAGAAATATTCTTCATGTACATTTCTTTATTGCTTATAGAGACTCTCAAACCTACAAAATGGTTTCTATTCTCAGTTTTATTTTTGGAGAAGTAGGAAGTGGTAATGATGTGCAATTGATTGTGGAAAAGAGGGTAACATTTATATATATTGCATCTCTAAATCCAATTCCCTACCGTTGATTGTGGAAACAATGAAAAATCATTGTTGATAAGTACAGATGGACTTCATGTCAAGTCACGAAATCAATAGTGTACGTTTAGGATGCTATGGAATATAGAGACATGCGGCTCAGGGAAGTTTGATAAGTAATTTTAAACCGAACATGGTGTCTACATTACTTCAATAATGGATGATGTTTTGTTTAGTTCAAGTAGTGCTTCAAGGTTACATCAAAAAATAATAGTTACAAAGTTTTCCAACTTTTATAATAGCTACAAAAGCTTTTGTTATTATCATAATCTTATTGTGGTCTTTTACAACAAATTGGTATGTTTGCATACTATTTGTTTAACAAATTTTCCGTTATTCATTATTTACTTATGTCAAATTAGATTTAGTCAAACAATAATATGAATCGAACCAAACTAATTAAAACAATAAACACACAAGTAAAAGCTTAAACAAACTAATTAAAACACCCGCTTTATGTAATTTAGAGGTACAATTAAATGACAAACCTATCGTATAATTAATATTTAAACAACTGCCCCTCTTTTAAGTTAGAGGTACATTTAAGTAACTTATATCTACTCATATATCTACTCTATATGTTAAAGATAGATTTAAGTTTCTTGTGTAGTAGTAATTCATTTTATGCATTTACCAAGCTCAACAACCACACACATATTATTTCTCTCACAAATCATACACACACATTTCCTCTCATTTAGATGTTGAGTTTTCGGATCAAATTTTGTATCATTGAATATCACTTAAGGAAGAAAAGTAAAGAAAATGAATTGCAAAAAAAAATGTCTTGTCGAATATCACTTAAGAAAGAAAAAGAAAAGCAATTGATTTCGGATTTAGTGATGATATAACCCTCTCGTGTTATATATATCAGGAAATTTCGAGCAATAAAAAATTAATTTGAGTAACGGACACTTTGTATTGAGACAAGGGTTGGTGGCATACTTCCCGGTCATTATTTTATCCTAAATGATAAATGTGTTAAGGTTCGGTACACGGGCTCATGTTAGTGGAAATCATGATATAACTTGCCTTGCAAGCAATTCACTCAACGTTTTGTTGACATTTTTAAGCATGTATCTTAGGTTTAGGTGCTGTTGATGGCTTGGAAGGAACGGAATGTGGTATCAGGAATTGTGTTTGGGTGAAAATTTATATATTTTATAAAAATGAGATTTGTAAAAAAGTCATGTTGTGACTTACTAGAAATGAATTATAAAAATTAGATTTGTAAGAAAGTCGTGTTGTGACTTACTAGAAATGAAATTTCTAAAAGTTGTTTGGGACCTAAATAACTCTCATTGTGCTTATATAAATAAAATAAATTTAATAAATTTTGTTTTACAAATATATCATTTGGTCATTTAGTGGGACTTGTGTGCTTGTATTATGAAGTAGCACCCCAAAGTGGTATTCCACTGGGTTGTGAATTTTGAGGGTATTACATTAGGTCCAAGACTTTAAAAAAAAGTTTTAGAAAAAAAAGTATTGGACCTAAAGCATCAATGGAAAATATAAAAGGGTTTTAATAAGGTTGAAGTTGAGCCACGTATGAATAGATTGAGCTCTAATAATCTATTTAAATGTTTAAAAAAGAACTAAAAAACTTCTAATTAAATCCATGGAATACGTGTTAGAGAATTACACATATTGGTTTGGGCTTCGATGGTATAAGACTTCATTCCATTAGTTACCAGATTTGAATTCAAATATGAAGAATCTTGATAGATGAGTTTATAGCTTCTTGAGCTTTAGAACAAGACTTTTGCATCCTAAAAGCACAATGAGACATTTGTTTCGCACTCAATGCTTGCGTGTTGGCCATGTAACTTGGACGAGTCGAATAAGGTCTAGAAAAGGCATCCCCACATACACTTTTTAGAGGTGTGGCTGGAGTGTGTGACCGGTTTGAATCATATGAAGTTGAGAGTCGCTTGCTATGAATTTCTCTTCTTCTGAAATTATCAAACCTTTCCTGAAATATTTAAAAGTTTAACACTTTGTTAAATGAATATGAACAACAAGTGTATCTAAGCCCGTCCAAAAAAATTATTGCTAATGGACATAAAATAACATTATTCTTAGGAAAATGCACGTAAAATAATAAAAGTGATCTTATAGTGGATTGTTGGTGACGCATTTGAGGTTGAACAGCCAACTCAGATCGAACAACCAACTGAGCCCGTTGAGAACGAACAGCCAACTGAGCTCTCAGGAGAGCTTGCATACTCTATAGAGTAGCAGCTACTCGTTTTCTAACAAGGAACCCTTTAACAAGAGCTTGAAATTTCACTACTCCTCTTAATGCCCTCAGGGCGCTTCTTGCCTAAAAACATAAACAAAACTCCGTTAGAAAAACAAAATACTCAATTACCAATGAAGGAAACTGCTTGGTGACATTATGAATCTATGATCATTCATAGGTTTACATTTTAGGTAGTCACAGATGCGTTCCTCGAAAAGAAGACGTGACACCATACAAGTGTCAAATGTTAACATATCTATCACCTCAATATAAAAATTATAGAGTACATTAAAATCATGGATATATGATCTCTACACATTTCGTAAATCTCATTTAATCTTCAATTCCATTTCATAAAGCTTCACACAATCACACGTGCCAACAAATCAAATGTTCTTCTAAGTTTCTAACACACCGTTAATCGGTGAAAGCTATGACAATTAAATACTACAACTTGCATCATATCATGAAGTTCCATGAGTTCCATAATACAATATGTGGTCATGTACAAAAGCCAAAAATAACTATACAATTATCCATTTAGATTTTATGACTTTAACTAAAACCCAAGTAGCCAACAATTTTTTTTCCAATACATTCAATCTGAGTGTTAATAGAGTCTCGCGAGCATAGCCACAAATGAATAGTGCATACATATTATTTATTTATTTATCATTTATGCTCTTTATATTTTGTTTTATAGAAAGAATAAAAAAACTATATAACTGGTAAGAGATACCATATAGTGGTTAAAACATGCAGATAAAAACCATAAACTAAACCAAGATGGTTGTAGAGAGACACGAATTGCAACAACCAAACACTAAAACATGCAGCAACCAAACACAATAAAATGTAGCAGCCAAACACCGTAAAACTACACAACCAAACAAAATAAACTGACAGTCACAATATACAAATTTAACTTGCAGCAGCTACAGACTCACAAACTCATAGAAAACTCACAGAATTATGCGCCACATAATGGTAAATAAGTTTTCTAATAACAATTGGTTGGTAAAAAGCTCACATATGGTCCATAAATACAAGTAAAATGCATAAAAACTATAAACAAGAAAGTAAACTTGTTGCAATAGTAAAAAAGTGTTTGGGATTGTTTCTTGAATAAATAACGCATTCTTAAAATTATTCCATAATTTATTTGCTTAAGTAAGCTTTAATCTTAAACTATAATTATTTAAAAAATAAAAAAAAGTTAACTTACCAAGTGACCTTTATATATTGACTGAATCTTGGTGGCAGCCCATTTTCCCTGCCACTAAATAAAGTACCCCTACCGTCGCTAGAAAGTCTGACAACAGCCCCCAAAGCTTGTGGGCCGGCCACAGCTGCTTCTGTTGCAGCTGTAGCGTAGCGGTTTCCGCAATAGCAATAGCATGCTTATTTTGTTCTTTTTCCGAGGCAGACATGCATGACCTCATCCGAGTGGAATCATTTTCCACCGTCTCCCTTTGTGACGGATCCTTCATACATTTTCCAAAGTTCCATCTCTTCTTTCTTTTAGCATTACTGTTATCTATGTTTTCTTTGTCTTTCTTCATTCCTAATACCCCTCTAAACCACCTTGAAACTTTTCCCATATCTTTTTTCTTATCTAGATCAAATAAGAAGCTATTTATGTGATTGTGTTTTTTATATATGTGTCCTAAAGGAGAGTGATAGGGTTTTATAGCCACAAGGTTCTTCACTTGCCTTCATTAACCCCTTGACTCAATCAAACAACCATTCAATGATAAAGGCAATCTGTGCAATTAAGCACAATCATACCATAAGTCCCATGCATCTAAATAAAAAAAACTTAAATTAATATTTTGGTAAGGATTTTTATACAAATGACAAGGGAATATCTTCTCAATATAAGGCTGAATGGAGTGGTGGTGGTAAACCCACCTGACACATTTGCGCCACACGAGCTTTCTCTCTCCAAATAAAACTTACCTTACAACTCACCTTTCAACCGTAATAAGAACTCACCTTACAACTAAAACTCACCCTACTCATATTTTTTTTATTTAAATACTTTTATTTATAAATTAAAAATATAAATATTTACGTAAACGTACGAAATTAATAAAAACGTTAACTAAATTAAAAACTTTTATTCATAGATTAAAAACATTGCATAATAATAAAAATAGTACGTTAAAACATTCCATTTATAATAAAAACATTAGATTAAAAACAATACATAGGTAAAAGTGGGTATAATTTAAATGTATAAAAATGGGTGAAATAGTGGGTATTAATAGGTAAAAAGTCTGGTTAATTATTTTTTTTAATTATAAATGGATATAAAATAAAGGGGCCCCACCATTTATCAAAACACACTTATGTGAGTTACTCACATAGTTGGTGCACAAATGAGGCAAAACTCACCGAGATAGTGGCAACTCACCTAGGTGAGTTTTTGGCCGAGATGACACTCACGTGTGAGTTCCAAACTCACTTAGGTAAGTTTTGCCAAACTCACATCCACTCCGTCCAGCCTAAGTGTTGTTATATTTCTTAGTCCTTAAAATGGTAACTTGGGATAAATGGTAATGATTTTATTACTAATGCTAATTGACATTTAAAAAAAAGTTAATGCTAATTGACTTTGAAATAGTTTAAAAACTTTTAGGAGAAGCAAGGTTAAATGATTGCCTTAAATATGTGATTGTTATATTGAATGCACCATTATGTCCGAATGCATTGTTGAAGGAAGTTAATAAGCACTTTTGGATAAGCAATCTTGAATATTGAATGGCTGGATGGAAAGTATACTACATCGGATGGAATGTATTAAAGGGCTGAAAGTATGTTAAGAAAGTATTGAATTCATGGTTGGCAACCTGGTTGTACTCAACTGGGCCTAAAATTAAGGATTGAAGGAGCAAAACTTGTGATAGAACTCATAATATTCTGTCCATCATAAAAAACGCACCAACCTTGGCGGTTTGTATTTTGATGTTTGGATCTGAGTAGTTTCAAGTTTCAGTGCGTTTGGAGGCGCTATAGTGGTTTTGGTTGATCTTTTTTACTTTCCATGGTGTTTACATCATTTTTCCGTCGTTCACTAATGGTAAACATGTTCTCTCCTCCCTTACTTTTTTTTGGTTATGCACATTTAATTTTCAAGTTTTGTTTTCTATCAATACTTTTTGTAATAATGGGATCTAATTTTGACTGAAGATTATAAAAGAGGCATTATAAGGGGTTCGTTTTTTGGATTGCAGAGAAATAGGACGGGGACAGAAAATTCAGATGTTGAGCAAGCATCAACTTTTGTGACAGGAAAATCGCTTAAGCAACGTTTTGTCATTGGTATGTGTTGTTGGAAAGATCACAAAGATATGATAATCGTATATTTTAGTGAAAGAATTAAGGTTCCTATATTATTAGAAAACTTAAAAGTAAGTTTCTTTAATCATATCATTTTTATCACCAAATAGAGATTGCTGGAGGTGCATCATCTAGAAACAGCGGTTTGCAATACGATCATTAAGAAACTTCATGATCTGTGTGTTATGCTTGTAAAATAGGTACTTGTAATTCTGTTACATGACTCATATCACACGTGGTTGTTTGGAGTTTGATCCATTTACTTTTTACCAGGTTAATTTAGGTTGTCTTTTTATCTCAAATGGGTAACAAGGATCATTTTTTAAAAGCCTTAATTATCTACTCGTTTAGCGTGTTGATGATTAAGCATAAATGCATACGAACAAGCTCATTAGAAAATATAAAAGGGTTTTAATAAGGTTGAAGTTGGTCGATGTGTGAATAGATTGAGCTCTTATAATCTATTTAAATGTTTAAAAAAGAAGAAAAAAACTTCTAATTAAAACCATGGAATATGTGTTAAAGAATTACACTTATTGGTTTGGGCATCGATGGTATAAGACTTCATTTCATTAATTACTTGTTTTGAATTCAAATATGAAGAATCTTGATAGATGAGTTTAGAGCTTCTTGAGCTTTAGAACAAGACTTTTGCATCCTTACAGCACAATGCGACCTTTGTTTCGCGCTAAATGATTGCGTGTTGGCCATGTAACTTGGATGATTCGAATGAGGTCTAAAAAAGGCGTCTGTTGGGAATTAAACACTTTAGTGTTAGTACTGCTAAGCTAACAGTTAGTACTGCTAGAAGAAAATAGTTAGTACTGCTCAAGATTACAACTGCCAGTACTAAGTTAGTCAGTTAATACTGTTAGAGTAAGTTAGTACTGCTAGTACTAACTTAAGACTATTGAAGAACTTACTACTGCTGGTTATAGAGTTACTACTGCTGGTTCAAGATTACTGTTGTTGGTGAAAAAGTTAATGCTGTTGAAAGTCTTCTTGTTGTTTCAACTGAAGTTAATGCTAATTGACTAAAGTTAATGCTGATTAGTCAAATAGAAGACTGAAGATTAATGATGATTGAAGGGATTAATGCTGATTGAGAATTTGACTAAATACTTAGGAAAGTATTTAATATTTAGTCATTGTATTTAATATATTTGACTAAATATTTAGGAAAGTATTGTAAGCTCATTAGGACTCCTTGGTGTATAAAAGGAGATCTTAGGGCATTATTTTTTACATCTCACAATCTCATTCATCTCATTATCATACACATACGAATATACAAAAACGCATACATAGAGAATACATCTTAGAGAAAGATTGTAATAGCTTCGAGGTTTGTAACCCTAGTACTATTAGAGAGTACTCATATTATTAATAATATTGAAGCAGTTTGAGATATATTTATTGTTAATACTGTTCCATTGCTAAATACTTCTAGAGTATCAAAGTGTAGATTCCGCATACACTTTGATATACAAACAAAGTCTCAACTGGTGTTATTTTGGATTCATCCAAGGTAACAAACTCTTTACTACGTAAAGAATCAATCAAGGCGTGGGATCAACAAGTGGTATCAGAGCCTGTGCTTTGAGAAACTTTGATCTAGGAGTAATAGAGTTGGAAAATACTCAGAATAATACGTTGGCAAAGCTTCCCATGCTCAAACTCGGGGAGTATGAGATGTGGGAGATAAGGTTCAAACAGTCCTTTTAGATCCAGGATTATGCTCTATGGGAGGTCATAGAGAATGGGAATTCGTGGGTACCTATTACTGTTACAGCAACAGAAACTGGTCTATCAACAGGATTAAAGATGACTGTGCCTTCTACTGCTGAAGAAAAGATTATATTTTAGTGAAAAAATCAAGGTTCCTATATTATTAGAAAACTTAAAAGTAAGTTTCTTTAATCATATCATTTTTATCACCAAATAGAGATTGCTAGAGGTGCATCATCTCGAAACATCGGATTGCAATACGATCATTGAGAAACTTCATGATCTGTGTGTTATGCTTGTAAAACAGGTACTTGTAATTCTATTACATGACTCATATCACACGTGGTTGTTTGGAGTTTGATCCATTTACTTTCATTTTTTTAAAAGCCTTAATTATCTGCTCGTTTAGCGTGTTGATGAATAAGCATAAATGCATACGAACAAGCTCATTGGAAAATATAAAAGGGTTTTAATAAGTTTGAAGTTGGGCCACGTATGAATAGATTGAGCTCTTATAATCTATTTAAATGTTTAAAAAAGAAGAAAAAAACTTCAAATTAAAACCATGGAATACGTGTTAAAGAATTACACTTATTGGTTTAGGCTTCGATGGTATAAGACTTCATTCCATTAGTTACTTGTTTTGAGTTTTATAGTTATAATCTAATTTGTTTTATAAACCACTATAGCGCCTCCAAACGCACTAAAACTTGAAACTACTCAGATCCAAACATCAAAATACAAACCGCCAAGGTTGGTACGTTTTTTTATAATGGACAGAATATTATGAGTTCTATCACAAGTTATGCTCCTTTAATCCTTAATTTTAGGTCCAGCTGTGTACAAGCAGGTTGCCAACCATGAATTCAATACTTTCTTAACATACTTTTAGTCCTTTAATACATTCCATCCGATGTAGTATACTTTCCATCCAGCCATTCAACATTCAAGATTGCTTATCCAAACGTGCTTATCAACTTCCTTCAACAATGCATTAGGACACAATGGTGCATTCAATATAACAATAACATATTTAAGGCAATCATTTAACATTTCTTCTCCTAAAAGTTTCTAAACTATTTCAAAGTCAATTAGCATTAACTTTTTTTAAATGTCAATTAGCATTAGTAATAAAATCATTACCATTTATCCCAAGTTATCATTTCAAGGACTAAGAAATATAACAAAACTTATATTGAGAAGATATTCCCTTGTCATTTTTATAAAAATCCTTACCATAATATTAATTTAAGTTTTTTTTTATTTAGATGCATGGGACTTATGGTATGATTGTGCTTAATTGCACATATTGCCTTTTTCATTGAATGGTTGATTGCTTGAGTCAAGGGGTTAATGAAGGCAAGTGAGAACCTTATGTCTATAAAACCCTATCACTCTCCTTTAAGACACATATATAAAAAAACATAATCACATAAATAGCTTCTTATTTAATCTAGATAAGAAAAAAGATACGGGAATAGTTTCAAGGTGGTTTAGAGGTGTATTAGGAATGAAGAAAGACAAAGAAAACATAGATAACAGTAATGCTAAAAGAAAGAAGAGATGGAGCTTTGGAAAATGTATGAAGGATCCGTCACAAAGGGAGACGGTGGAAAATGATTCCACTCGGATGAGGTCATGCATGTCTGCCTCGGAAAAAGAACAAAATAAGCATGCTATTGCTATTGCGGCAACCACTACAGCTGCAACAGACGCAGCTATGGCCGACCCACAAGCTTTGGTGGTTGTTGTCAGACTTTCTAGCAACTGCAGGGGTACTTTATTTAGTGGCAGGGAAAAATGGGCTGCCACCAAGATTCAATCAGTATATAGAGGTCACTTGGTAAGTTAACTTTTTCTTATTTTTTAAATAATTATATTTTAAGATTAAAGCTTACTTAAGCAAATAAATTATGAAATAATTTTAAGAATGCGTGATTTATTTAAGAAACAATCCCAAATACATTATTACTATTACAACAAGTTTACTTGATTGTTTATAGTTTATATGCATTTTACTTGTATTTATGGACCATATGTGAGCATTTTACCAACCAATTGTTATTAGAAAACTTATTTACCATTATGTGGGGCATAATTCTGTGAGTTTTCTATGAGTTTGTGAGTCTGTAGCTGCTGCAAGTTAAATTTGTATATTGTGACTGTCAGTTTATTTTGTTTGGTTGTGCAGTTTTACGGTGTTTGGCTGCTACATTTTATTGTGTTTGGTTGCTGCATGTTTTTGTGTTTGGTTGTTGCAATTCGTGTCTCTCTACAACCATTTTGGTTTAGTTTATGGTTTTTATCTGCATGTTTTAACCGTTGTATGGTATCTCTTACCAGTTATATAGTTTTTTGATTCTTTCTATAAAATAAAATATAAAGAGCATAAATGATAAATAAATAAATAATATGTATGCACTATTCATTTGTGGCTGCTGCTCGTGAGACTTTATTAACACTCAGATTGTATGTATTGGAAAAAAATTTGTTGGCTACTTGGGTTTTTGTTAAAGTAATAAAATCTAAATATATAATTGTATAGTTATTTTTGGCTTTTGCACATGACAACATATTGTAATATGGAACATATGGAACTTCATGATATGATGCAAGTTGTAGTAATTAATTGTCATAGCTTTCACTGATTAACGGTGTGTTAGAAACTTGGAAGAACATTTGATTTGTTGGCACGTGTGATTATGTGAAGCTTTATGAAATGGAATTGAAGAAAAAATGAGATTCACAAAATGTGTAGAGATCATATATCCAAGATTTTAATGTACTCTGTAATTTTTATATTAAGGTGATATATATGTTAACATTTGACACTTGAATGGTGTCACGTCTTGTTTTCGAGGAACGCATCTGTGACTACCTAAAATGTAAACTTGTGGATGATCATAGATTCATAATGTCACCAAGGAGTTTCTTCATTGGTAATTGAGTATTTTGTTTTTCTAATGGAGTTTTGTTTATGTTTTTAGGAAAGAAGGGCCCTGAGCGCATTAAGAGGACTAGTGAATTTCAAGCTCTTGTTAAAGGGTTCCTTGTTAGAAAATGAGTAGTTGCTACTCTATACAGTATGCAAGCTCTCCTAAGAGCTCAGTTGGCTATTCGTTCTCAAAGGGCTCAGTTGGCTGTTCGATCTCAGTTGGCTGTTCAACCTCTAATGCGTCACCGACAATCCACTATAAGATCACTTTTATAATTTTACGTGTATTTTTCTAAGAATAATGTTATTTTATGTCCATTAGCAATAATTTTTTTGGATGGGCTTAGATTCACTTATTGTTCATATTCATTTAACAAAGTGTTACACTTTTAAATATTTCAAGAGAGGTTTGATAATGACAGAAGAAGAGAAATATATAGCAAGTGACTCTCAACTTCATATGATTCACACCGGTCACACACTCCAGCCACACCTCCAAAAAGTGTATGTGGGGACGCCTTTTTTAGACCTCATTTGAATCGTCCAGGTTACATGGCCAACACGCAATCATTTAGCGCGAAACAAAGGTCACATTGTGCTGTTAGGATGCAAAAGTCTTGTTCTAAAGCTCAAGAAGCTCTAAACTCATTTATCAAGATTCTTCATATTTGAATTCAAAACAAGTAACTAATGGAATGAAGTCTTATACCATCGAAGCCCAAATCAATAAGTGTAATTCTTTAATACGTATTCCATGGTTTTAATTAGAAGTTTTTTTCTTATTTTTTAAACATTTAAATAGATTATAAGATCTCAATCTATTCATACGTGGCCCAAATTCAACCTTATTAAAACACTTTTATATTTCCAATGAGCTTGTTCGTATGCATTTATGCTCATTCATCAGCACGTTAAACGAGCAGACAATTAAGGCTTTTAAAAAAATGAAAGTAAATGGATAAAACTCCAAACAACCACGTGTGATATGAGTCATGTAACAGAATTACTAGTACTTTTTTTACAAGCATAACTCACATATCATGAAGTTTCTCAATGAATGTATTGCAAACCACTGTTTCCAGATGATGCACCTCCAGCAATCTCTATTTGGTGATAAAAACAATATGATTAAAGAAACTTACTTTTATGTTTTCTAATAATATAGGAACCTTGATTCTTTCACTAAAATATATGATTATCATACCTCTGTGATCTTTCCAACAACACATACCAATGACAAAACATTGCTTAAGCGATTTTCCTGTCACAGAAGTTGATGCCTGCTCAACATCTGAATTTTCTGTCCATGTCCTGTTTCTCTACAATCTAAAAAACGAACCCCTTATAATGCATCTTTTATAATCTTCAGTCAAAATTAGATCCCATTATTACAAAAAGTATTAATAGAAAACAAAACTTGAAAATTAAATGTGCATAACCAAAAAAAAGTAAGAGAGAAGGAGAGAACATGCTTACCATTAGTGAACGATAACAAAATGCTGTAAACACCATGGAAAGTAAAAAAGATCAACCAAAACCACTATAGCGCCTCCAAATGCACTAAAACTTGAAACTACTCAGATCCAAACATCAAAATACAAACCGCCAAGGTTGGTGCATTTTTTTATGATGGACAGAATATTATGAGTTCTATCACAAGTTTTGCTCCTTTAATCCTTAATTTTAGGTCCAGCTGTGTACAAGCAGGTTGCCAACCATGAATTCAATACTTTCTTAACATATCAGTCCTTTAATACATTCCATCCGATGTAGTATAATTTCCATCCAGCCATTCAACATTTAAGATTGCTTATCCAAAAGTGTTTATCAACTTCCTTCATCAATGCATTAGGACATAATGGTGCATTCAATATAACAATAACATATTTCAGGCAATCATTTAACCTTGCTTCTCCTAAAAGTTTCTAAACTATTTCAAAGTCAATTAGCAGTAACTTTTTTTTAAATGTCAATTAGCATTAGTAATAACATCATTACCATTTATCCCAAGTTATCATTTCAAGGACTAAGAAATATAACAAAACTTATATTGAGAAGATATTCCCTTGTCATTTGTATAAAAATCTTTACGATAATATTAATTTAAGTTTTTTTTATTTAGATGCATGGGACTTATGGTATGATTGTGCTTAATTGCACAGATTGCCTTTTTCATTGAATGGTTGATTGCGTGAGTCAAGGGGTTAATGAAGGCAAGTGAGAACCTTATGTCTATAAAACCCTATCACTCTCCTTTAGGACACATATATAAAAAAACATAATCACATAAATAGCTTCTTATTTGATCTAGATAAGAAAAAAGATATGGGAATAGTTTCAAGGTGGTTTAGAGGGGTATTAAGAATGAAGAAAGACAAAGAAAACATAGATAACAGTAATACTAAAAGAAAGAAGAGATGGAGCTTTGGAAAATGTATGAAGGATCCGTCACAAAGGGCGACCGTGGAAAATGATTCCACTCGGATGAGGTCATGCATGTCTGCCTCGGAAAAAGAACAAAATAAGCATGCTATGTCTATTGCGACAACCGCTACAGCTGCAGCAGACGCAGCTATGGCGGCCCACAAGCTTTGGTGGTTGTTGTCAGACTTTCTAGCGACGGCAGGGGTACTTTATTTAGTGGCAGGGAAAAATGGGCTGCCACCAAGATTCAATCGGTATATTGAGGTCACTTGGTAAGTTAACTTTTTATTATTTTTTAAATAATTATATTTTAAGATTAAAGCTTACTTAAGTAAATAAATTATGAAATAATTTTAAGAATGCGTTATTTATTCAAGAAACAATCCCAAACACATTATTACTATTACAACAAGTTTACTTGATTGTTTATAGTTTTTATGCATTTTACTTGTATTTATGGACCATATGTGAGCTTTTTACCAACCAATTGTTATTAGAAAACTTATTTACCATTACGTGGCGCATAATTCTGTAAGTTTTCTATAAGTTTGTGTGTCTGTAGCTGGTGCAAGTTAAATTTGTATATTGTGACTGTCAGTTTATTTTGTTTGGTTGTGCAGGTTTACGGTGTTTGGCTGCTACATTTTATTGTGTTTGGTTGCTGCATGTTTTAGTGTTTGGTTGTTGCAATTCGTGTCTCTCTACAACCATCTTGGTTTAGTTTATGGTTTTTATCTGCATGTTTTAACCACTATATGGTATCTCTTACCAGTTATATAGTTTTTTTATTCTTTCTATAAAACAAAATATAAAGAGCATAAATGATAAATAAATAAATAATATGTATGCACTAGTCATTTGTGGCTGCTGCTCGCGAGACTCTATTAACACTCAGATTGTTTGTATTGGAAAAAATTTTGTTGGCTACTTGGGTTTTAGTTAAAGTCATAAAATCTAAATGGATAACTGTATAGTTATGTTTGGCTTTTGCACATGACCCCATATTGTATTATGGAACTCGTGGAACTTCTTGATATGATGCACGTTGTAGTATTTAATTGTCATAGCTTTCACCGATTAACAGTGTGTTAGAAACTTAGAAGAACATTTGATTTGTTGGCACGTGTGATTGTGTGAAGCTTTATGAAATGGAATTGAAGATAAAATGAGATTCACGAAATGTGTAGAGATCATATATCCAAGATTTTAATGTACTCTCTAATTTTTATATTGAGGGGATAGATATGTTAACATTTGACACTTGAATGGTGTCACGTCTTGTTTTCGAGGAACGCATCTGTGACTACCTAAAATGTAAACCTGTGGATGATCATAGATTCATAATGTCACCGAGTTTCCTTCATTGGTAATTGAGTATTTTATTTTTCTAATGGAGTTTTGTTTATGTTTTTAGGCAAGAAGGGCCCTGAGGGCATTAAGAGGACTAGTGAAATTTCAAGCTCTTGTTAAAGGGTTCCTTGTTAGAAAACGAGTAGCTGCTACTCTATACAGTATGCAAGCTCTCCTTAGAGCTCAGTTGGCTGTTCGATCTAAAAGGGCTCTCCTAAGAGCTCAGTGGAGCAGTTCGTTGGAGAGTCTTCTGAAACAGGAATGCTTGTCTCAAGTTGGCGACTGATATCAAATATGAGATCTCAGTTATGTTATTCAACCTCAAATGAGTCCAACTCGTAACAATACCATTGTAAGTATCACATTTAAATAAATTTTACGTGTTATTTTTCTAAGATATAATTTATTTTATTCACATTATGTTCAATAAATTTTTTTGGATGGGGCTTAGAGTACACTTGTTGTACATCATCTCAATTAACAAAGTGTTGCACATTAAAATACTTCTTTAGGTAGGATGTTTCTGCTATAAAATGAGACAGAAAGAAGACAAAAACCATAGGCAAGCGACTCTCCCCTTCATAATGATATCAAGATCCGGTTCACACATCTTATCATATCACCAGCAAACATGCCTCCTATAAAAGTGTAATGCGGGGACGCCTTTATAGACACCTCATATCGAATTCTCTCCTCAGTTACAATGGCCTAACAACCAATCATTTAGCGCTGAAACAGAGGTCGCAATTTGGAGTGCTGATCTTAGGATCGCAAAAGTCATGTTCTATAGTACGCTCAAGAAGCTCAAACTGCATCTTAATCAAAGATTCCTCATACTTTGAATTCAAGAACAGGTAACACATAATTAGGAATGAAGTCTTATTCCATGGCGAAAGCTCAAAACCCATATCTGAAATAATATCGTTAACACGGTATTTCCATGGTTCTTCTCAATTAGGAAGATTTTTTTTCCTTCTCTTCTTTACAAACAATTTAAATTAAATTTATAAGAGCTCAATCTATTACATATTAAATCGATGCCCCGACATCAACCTTATTAAAACCCTTTTCATATTTGTTCGCATTGTGCTTAAGGTCCAATTACTTGTGTTTTTCTCAATACTTCATTTTTTAAAAGGTTTCTCCTTTGACCTAAAGCATCAATGAGAAAACATCTAAATGTAGATTAAGGTTTAGTCCAGATAGTTTTGATTTTCAAAAAACATTTTATTTAAAGTTATTGCGGACCTATAAGCATCATGCAAAATTCTAGATTATCCGAAGCAGATTAATCTCATGAGAACAGCAGCTTCTGGCATTCAGAAAACGCGTGAAACCGATACTTTCTAACCGCCCTGGTTGACCCTCAAAGTCGAATTAGAGAAGGGTGAGAGTTTATCATCTAGCGTAAGTAGACTTTCTTTGTAAACTAGCATTCCTTGAGAGGCATCTACTCTGATGTTTATACATGTCATCATGTTTTTTTTTCTGGACTTTACTATTTTGCTACTTTAGTAGTCTGAAATAACGTGTAGTAATTACTTAACCGGAAGCTATACATAGATAATATATATGCAAAAGGGATAGGAGGTGTTGCCACCAGATGCTGCTCACGTGCAGAGACAATGTTATCTCAGGGGGGTGATACATACACATATGGCAAGGTTAACACTGGTTATAATAATAATAATATCATAGGGAGGAGGTGGGCCCAGATGCTGCTAGCAAGTTTCTCGGACATACACAGTGGCTAGTTAACTACTGGCTTTTGCAACAAGGGTTCAGCATTGGTATTGGAGACACAATTGCTGATGCATCCACTATGGAAACAATCAATGAGACTATCTTGAGAGCTAAGAATGAGGTGAATGGGCTTATTAGGGCTGCTCAAGATAATCAATTGGAGGCAGAGCCTGGTCGAACTATGATGGAATCATTTGAAAATAAAGTCAATCAGGTTCTGAACAAGGCTCGTGATGATGCAGGAAGTAGCGCCCAAAAAAGCTTATCAGAAAGCAACAATCTTAAGGCGATGGTCACAGCTGGTTCAAAAGGAAGTTTCATCAATATATCGCAGATGACTGCTTGTGTGGGACAGCAGAACGTTGAGGGTAAACGAATTCCCTTTGGTTTTATGGATCGGACTCTTCCTCATTTCACAAAAGATGATTATGGACCCGAAAGCCGTGGGTTTGTGGAAAACTCTTATCTTCGAGGGTTAACACCACAAGAGTTCTTTTTTCATGCTATGGGTGGTAGAGAAGGTTTGATCGATACCGCTGTGAAAACATCTGAAACTGGTTACATTCAGAGGCGGTTGGTAAAAGCTATGGAAGATATCATGGTGAAGTATGATGGTACGGTCAGGAACTCTCTCGGGGATGTTATCCAGTTTCTATACGGGGAAGATGGTATGGATGCAGTTTGGATCGAGAGTCAGAAACTTGATTCTTTAAAAGTTAAGAAAGGGGAGTTTGATCGGATTTTTAAGCATGAGATCGATGAAGAGAACTGGAATCCAAGCTATATGTCAACCGAACATGTCGATGATATAAAAACTATTAGGGAAATCTGTAATGTGTTCAAGGTTGAAGCACAACAGCTCGAAGATGATAGAGTCCAGCTTGGAACCGAGATTGCTACCACCGGTGATAACTCATGGCCGATGCCGGTGAATCTTAAACGGATTATTTGGAATGCTCAGAAGACGTTTAAGGTTGATTTAAGACAGACTTCAGATATGCATCCACTGGAAATTGTGGGAGCTGTTGATAAGCTTCAGGAGCGTCTTCGGGTTGTCCATGGTGATGATTTGTTAAGTATCGAAGCTCAAAAGAACGCTACTCTGTTGTTCAACATTCACCTTCGCAGCACGTTTGCTAGCAAGAGGGTTCTCAGTGAATATAAGCTTACTCGTGAGGCGTTTGAGTGGGTTATTGGTGAGATAGAGTCAAGGTTTTTACAGTCACTTGTTGCACCTGGAGAAATGATTGGGTGTGTTGCTGCACAGTCTATTGGTGAGCCTGCAACGCAAATGACTCTAAACACTTTCCATTATGCTGGTGTTAGTGCTAAGAATGTGACTCTCGGTGTTCCTCGATTGAGAGAGATTATTAATGTGGCCAAAAAGATCAAAACCCCTTCGCTGTCTGTCTTTTTGAAGCCTGATGTCAGCAAAACAAAGGATCGGGCCAAGAATGTTCAGTGTGCTCTGGAATACACGACTCTTCGTAGTGTGACTCAAGCTACTGAAGTATGGTATGATCCGGATCCCGTGAGTACACTTATTGAAGAGGATGTTGACTTTGTGAAATCATACTATGAAATGCCGGACGAAGAAATCGACCCTGATAAGATATCTCCGTGGTTACTTCGTATCGAACTAAATCGGGAGATGATGGTTGATAAGAAGCTGAGCATGGCAGATATTGCTGAGAAGATCAATCTTGAGTTTGATGATGATTTGACTTGTATATTCAATGATGACAATGCTGAGAAATTGATTTTGCGAATTCGCATCATGAATGATGAGGCTCCAAAAGGCGAGTTGCAAGATGAGTCGGCTGAGGATGATGTGTTTCTCAAGAAAATTGAAAGCAATATGTTGACGGAAATGGCGCTACGAGGGATTCCTGATATTAACAAGGTTTTTATTAAATCAGGGAAAGTTAACAGATTCGATGAGAACGAAGGGTTCAAGCCAGAAGTTGAATGGATGCTTGATACTGAAGGTGTAAATTTGTTGGCTGTTATGACTCATGAGGATGTCGATGCCTTGAGAACAACCAGTAATCATCTGATTGAAGTTATTGAAGTCCTTGGGATAGAAGCTGTGCGAAGGTCGTTGCTTGATGAGCTTCGAGTGGTCATTTCTTTTGATGGATCCTACGTCAATTATCGGCATTTGGCTATATTATGTGATACTATGACATATCGTGGTCACCTTATGGCAATTACACGTCACGGAATCAATAGGAACGATACCGGGCCAATGATGAGATGCTCATTTGAGGAAACAGTTGACATTCTTCTTGATGCAGCTGTGTATGCCGAAACAGATTACCTTCGTGGAGTTACTGAAAATATAATGTTGGGCCAGCTTGCTCCTATTGGGACTGGAGATTGTGCTCTTTTATTGAACGAGGAGATGCTACGACAAGCTATTGATGTTCAACTCCCAAGTTATATGGATGGTCTCGACATTGGAATGACACCTGGGCGCTCTCCAATGACTCCTTTCCATGATGGTTCAATGTCTCCAAGCTATCCCTTCAGCCCGAGTATACGATTTTCACCGGGTATGGATGCACAGTTTTCTCCTTATGTTGGTGGTATGGGTTTTTCTCCAGCATCATCACCTGGGTACAGTCCATCTTCTCCTGGTTACAGCCCGTCATCTCCTGGATATAGCCCGACCTCACCTGGCTATAGCCCGACGTCACCTGGATATAGCCCAACCTCACCAGGTTACAGTCCAACATCGCCGACTTACAGTCCGAGTTCGCCAGGGTATAGTCCAACCAGTCCTACGTATTCCTCTACCTCACCCAGCTACTCAACCCACCTCACCTATTTACTCACCCACCTCACCTAGTTACAGCCCAACTTCACCAAGTTACTCACCCACATCGGCTAGTTACAGCCCAACATCTCCATCATACAGCCCAACATCTCCATCATACAGCCCAACTTCCCCGTGTTGCAGCCCAACTTCGCCATCATACAGCCCGACCTCGCCATCTTACAGCCCGACGTCACATTCATACAGCCCAACATCAGCTGTTCTCCTGGGTATAGTCCGACTTCGCCAAGTTATAGTCCTACTTCACCATACACTAAGACATAACAAAAAACAAGACAAAACAAAACATCGAACAATCCTAACAACAATAAACCAATCTAAAACAAATACTCACCCCCCTGCAATGCTGATAAGCTATAGGGAAAAAACCTAATCATGCATTAATTTTTAAGTAATACTTTTAACAAATATTTTTATATTTCATGTTTTTATATCAATTTAGTACTTTTTAAAATATGTAATAAAATAGATATTAATAAAAATATGAACAGTTAATATTAGAATATTATTTACTCAGTATATAGGATTATTAATTTATCTTTAAATTATAATATTTATTATAAAATATTAAAGTAATGCATCAATCAACAATAAAAAAAAGTCTAAACACACAAAATATACACTCAAAAAAACGCCTCAAAAGAAAACTTCCTGTACTTCCAGTAAACAAGAACACACTTCACCCTAAGCATAACCCACAACATAACATACAAAACAACAACTCAACTACGACAACGAAAAAAACCGAGAAAAAACCCTCCTCACCCAACAAGAGAAAGCAAACATAACCAACCCCATACAAAAAAAAATCAAAAACACGAAATACACAGCAAACACACAACCAAGTAAACAAAACTAACCCCAAAAAACAAAAATAAAACCTACCCGAGTGAGCGGAAAAGTGGGAGACCACCAACGTACACACCAATATAAACAAATCCCATCAAACAACGCCCCACCAACATTACTGATAAAATATAAACAAATCAACTTTACACGAAAAATAAACGAAACAATACTAAAAACCTAAAAAGTAACCCAAAACGAAAATAAATATTACAACAATGACATATATGGATCTAAAAAATCGACGAATTCTATTAATCGATCTGAAAGGAGAAATCGTACTTTGTTAGACATGGTTCGATCTATGATGAATCTTACAACTCTGCCGTTATCCTTTTGGGATTATGCTCTAGAGTCTGCAACACGCATTCTCAATATGGTTCCAACCAAGAAGGTTGATAAGACTCCATATGAATTATGGTATGGAAAAGTTCCTAATCTGTCTTACTTAAAGGTCTGGGGATGTGAGGCGCTTGTGAAGCGGGATACGCCTGACAAACTCCAACAAAGATCTGTTAAGTGTATCTTTATAGGATACCCAAAGGAAACAATGGGTTACTATTTTTACTTCCCACCTGAAAACAAAATAGTTGTTGCGAGGTATGCTGAGTTCTTTGAGAAAAATCTCATAACTCAAGAAGTCAGTGGGAGGGCCATAGATCTTGAAGAAATTCAAGATGAAGATACATCACCTTCTGAAATCACTAGCGAAATTCCTATGGAGGTTGAAGGTTTTGAACCACCTCAAGAGGAAGTGATTCCGGTTCGTAGGTCCGAAAGGACACATCGAGCTCCAGATCGTTTATGTCTAAATGTAGAAGCGGAGGAGCATAGTCTAGGGGATCTTAATGAACCCACTAGCTATAAAGCCGCGATGTTAGATTCTGAATCTAATAAGTGGATCGATGCTATGAATGCGGAAATACAATCCATGATGGACAATATGGTATGGGTCCTGGTCGATCTTCCTCCTGGCTGTAAGACTGTTGGGAGTAAGTGGATTTTTAAGAAAAAGACTGACATGGATGGTATTGTACACACCTATAAAGCTCGTCTTGTAGCAAAGGGTTATACTCAACTCTATGGGGTTGATTATGAAGAAACGTTCTCACCCGTCGCTGACATTAGAGCTATTAGGATTCTCATATCTATAGCGGCGTTCTATGATTATGAGATATGGCAAATGGATGTCAAAACTGCCTTCTTAAATGGTTATCTTGATGAAGACATTTATATGGTACAACCTGAAGGTTTTGTTGATCCTAATCATCCCAGAAAAGTATGCAAGCTTCAAAGATCCATTTATGGTCTTAAGCAAGCATCAAGAAGCTGGAATAAAAGATTTGATGAAGAAATCAAAAGGTTTGGTTTTGATCAAAATCTTGATGAGCCATGTGTATATCAAAAGGCTAGTGGGAGTAATGTTACATTCCTCATCCTGTATGTTGATGACATAATCATCATGGGAAATCACATTCCAAGTTTACAAAGTGTAAAGGATTATCTTGGAAAGTGTTTTGCTATGAAAGATTTGGGGGAAGCAGCATTTATTCTTGGAATCAAAATCTACAGAGATATGTCAAAGCGATTGATTAGTCAAAATGCTTACATGGATAAGATCTTAAAGAGATATAAAATGGATAACTCCACACGTGGTCATATCCCCATGCAAGAAAGACTTGACTTGAACAAAACACAAGGTGCTTCAACACCTAAAAAGGTGAAGCGCATGCAAAATGTACCTTATGCTTCGGCTGTGGGATCCATTATGTATGTTGTAAGATGCACTAGACCTGATGTTGCGTTCGCGCAAAATATTACAAGCCGGTTTCAACAGAATCCTGGTGAAAGTCACTGGACTGCTGTGAAAAATATTCTTAAGTATTTAAGAAATACTAAAGATATGTTTTTGGTTTATGGTGGAAATCCAGAAGCTGAACTTCGAGTTGATTGCTATTGCAATGCTGGATTTGAGACCGATATAGATGATATGAAATCTCTGACAGGATACGTTTTCATTTTGAACGGAAGCGCAGTAGACTAGAAAAGCTCCAAGTAAAGTACTACTGCAAAGCCTGCTACATAAGCTGAATTACATAGCTGCTTCAGAAGCAGAGATGGAAGCTGTTTGGATTAGGAAGTTTATTTCAGGGCTTGGTATAGTACCAACAATAAATAAACCAATTAAGATGTTTTGCGACAATTCGGCCGCACTTTTTATCGCCAACAAACTGGGGGTTCAGATGGGCGACAGACACTACCATAAAAGTAACCTTCTTAAAGTTCACACAAATGACAATCTAGCATATCCTTTTACGAAGGCTTTACTGAAAGGAAATGATACTCAACATGCTAAGAACATGGTACTTCGTTTAGCTAGTAGTTTCATGCAGATATGTGTTTAGTATTTGGATAAGGGATGTTTTAACAAATTATTTTATGATAATGATACTTGGTATTTTGTTATTTTTATGTTAAATTGTGTCCTATATTTACATGTTTAAATACATGAATAATAATAGTTATTCTTCTAAATTGATCACTTTCAATTTAACAATATGGGAATATGTCTAAAATTAGACCAATTCTAAGTGTTGGTTATATTTTAGATATTAAGGATATGTCCACCAAAATCTCATGGTATCAGTAAGATGAATATTTGATTCCCCACATAAGTATATTACTTTATGGATCGTCGTCATTAGTTTTTTTTAAAAAAAAAAAATCTTGTAATGTATTTTTTTGAAAAATCCTTAGAATTGAAGATGCAAAGTAGGGTTTTTGTTTTTTTTCTTTTTTTTTTTTTTTTTTTGGGGGTTTTTTTTTGCATATGTGGATAATCCTTCTTGATCTAGTCTAAGTTATCCTGAAATGGAATAACTAATACAAGGCGAAGTGAATTTTGACACATGATGATCTCGACATTGAGTCAATATAGAAATTGGTTCTTATATAGTTGAAGAATGATGCCAACTGGGCCCATTGTAGAAGTAAAATTAGATGTGTGTATGGCGTACCACGAAATAAACTCATGTAGATATGTCTCATTGATTTTTGGTAATCTTGATTAGTTACATATACTAGAAACAGAATAGTTAAATAATAGAATGACGTTAATCCATATCCATTTTTAACATGGCATCGAAAACAAAGGGATTCTAAATTCATAAATCATTTATCCATGTCTTTATGAAACCATACTCGGATATTTCTGGGAGCATTGGCGTGTTGCTAGACGCTTACCAATGTTATTATATAATTTATACATGTCCAAGTGGGAGCTGTTGGAATATGAACAAATATAAATTTTTATATGTCCGGAATTTTATTTGAGGAATAAGCGGGACGCACACGTTAATATGTAGAATAACATTTTAATATATTAATGTAATATATTAATTAGTGTTTACAAATGATCATAAAAGTTTAACAAGAATAAATATTCAGTTGTTAATAGTTAATGGGAATTAATATGCAAAACCGACGAAAAGGAAGTTTGATTTTTTCCTGTCATCTTCCTTATAGGAGTCGGTCGAAACACCTACCTCATGTTGAGCGTGACGGGAGTTGGCTTACAAGCAAGTTCGAGGGGTTTTATAATGAGGTCTTAAGGTCCATGAGAGCTATAAACTTTAATCCCTTAAATCCTAATCTCTCTTGCTCCCTCTACCTGGTTCTCTATAACCTTGGCTCTGATACCAATCTGTCACACCCCCAGACGGGGCCTGGACGGAATGAGTGTCCGGGGGCGTGACGTCATAATATACATCACACAAGATCAAGGGAACGACCACTAATGGACGTTTTGAAAATCATAACTCGTTGTATTTATTAAAAATGGATAAGTCTTACAAGATTTGAAATGAAATTTAAAACGTTGCGGAAGCATAATTAAGTTTTCAAAAGACAACGAGTATGAATGATAATAAAGTCTTGAAAGATGATATCATATTGCACGTAGACTCCACATAGCACATCAGAGAAGTCCAAAGCTAAGCACCTGAAAAACATGCTTAAAACGTCAACATAAAGTTGGTGAATTCATAGGTTTAGGTAAAGTATTTACGAAAATAAAAAACGTTTAGTGAATACTGCTTCACTCACAGTATTATGAAAAGTATTTAGCAATTTGAAACGTTCAACGAAAGCAGTGTGGACCACAAGTTATAAAACGTATGTGACAGTTATAACAGATACAACTTCACATAAAAGGTATTTACGTTGCACTAAGCTCATGATACCGAGGCTAAATGTAATGGAAGCATGCAAAATGCTTAATAAACTTGCCCTGACGGGTGCCAACATGGCGCTTCACCGTATCACTCGACATGGTATACGTCCGTTGATCATGTAAGAGCTACTTACACGGACGGGGATGATTAGTCCCAATAGATCTATTTACAACACTCGCGCTTACTTACCAATCCAACTGATCATAAGTAACTAACGGTTCATGATAACTCGGGCATACAAGTTTCAACATTTACTTAGGCAACACGTAAACAAGATTAGGAAAAATGTAAAGCATTTGTGTCTAATGTAAAAGTAACCAGCGTATTTCCAAAAGAAAGGCTTTAAGTAATTGCATCCATAAGTAAAACAAAGTGTGATATCAATCATGTAACCGAGTTTGCAAACGAACATTTATAAGAGTTTAAAATCATTAGAGTAAACAAGTTTGTAAACGAGCATGTTCTCACCCCAAAAGTTATAAGGTAAATATAAAACAAGTAAAACATGGGTCTATGAACTCACCTTAGGCAAACGATGAGAGAGTAACACAACGATGAGACAAATGTAAACAAAGACTCTAACCGCGACCTAATTATAAGACGCGCCTTAGAACGAGAAATAAATAACGAACGTTGTATAAAAGTTGATAAACAAAAAAAAGACATCCATATGTGTTTGTGCTTTAGTTTAGTTATCAAAACGTGTCTTTACGAACTTATTAGGTTTATGACAACGTTACTTACGAAAAGTTACTATTTTCGGAAAGTTATTTTAGGAAACTTTCTATTTTCGGAAAGTTCTAAGTTTCAGGATGTTAATATCGTCCCCTATATTGGTCAAGTCCATAAATCCATAAACGCACTAACGAAACCTAAACGCCTACTTTTCATTTCTATTTTGCTAATTTGTACTAACTTACTATTTTTAGTAACGTTCAACGGTATCGCTTTATCATTCTTAGAAAACTCTTAACCCTTCGTAATAAGATCAAATCACTACATTAATATTTTCTAAGGCTTTCGAAACCTAAACGGACCTAACCCGCTTGAAAACGTTTTAATATATAAAATGATATGTCCGAAAATAACTTGACGAAAATTAAGTCTATCTCTCTCATAAAGCATTTTTAACACAACTTACACGACTTTAGAAGGGAAACGTAATTTTAGGCCATGTTTGTGTTTTACACTTTGGCTGAAACAGGTTTGAAAGGGATCAAAATGGTCATTTTTGTTCCTGATCTAATCGTATAAAAATCGTTTTGCCGAAAAATGTTTCAAGTTTCATTTGAGCGTAACTCGGTCGTTTTAAGTCCGATTTAGTGTTCAATATATGAAAACTATCTATACGAAACGAGCTATCCAAAAACTACCTGCTTGACTAATGAGAACATTTTTAAGTCGCCCAAAACCCTAAAACAAATTCGGATCAGCAACCTTATTTTTCGTAAACGCTTCTAAAAATCCATCCAAACTTCACAATAGTGCTTATACTAACCTAATCTCCGTTCACGACTAATCCAATAACAAATCCACACTTATATCTATCCTAATCCCATCTCCATCATTGTTGCAACACACAAATCCACTCATCCTTTTCTTAATCAAAAATTATTATAAAAGAAAGCATAAAACTTCATTATTTCACATACTCATTTCATTTCTTTTTGAAAATTTAACACAAACACAATAGGATTTAAACCAAAAGCATAAGAATATAAAGAAATAAAAAGGAGGTTCAAGAAAGAGCTTATAAATGATGAAAAAATAAAATTGAACACTAGATCTATAACATACACCAAGATCTTGCAAAACCCTCAAATTTATTTTAAAACTCTAATTTCTTAAACCTTGAATGATCTTGAAAATCAATGAAACCACTCTTGGATACACCTTAGATAAGTTTAGTAATGAACTTGGAATAGTTGGAATAGATCAAAAATGGAAGATTGAAACCACTTATGGTAGTTGTGGTGTTGTCGTAGCCAAAGGAACAAGAAAAAGGGAGAAGGAAACTTTTGGTGGCTTTGAAATGAAATGAATGACCTAAAATGGGATAAGTGGTAGTATATATAGGACAAGCTTAGGGTTTATGGTGAAAGACTTGTCTTAACAAAATGGCTAGAACCCACATAAGGGTGTTGTAGTTGGTTCAGTTTCAAGAGAGAAAAAGAAAGGAAGTGTGAGCCAATTTTGCAAGTATTAATTCTTTGGTTAAGTTAGCTAGTGTGTGAAAAATTTATGAGGAATGAAATATGGATGGTATTTATAGTGGAGTAAGAACTTGGAGCCAAAGGGGAGGGGACCATGAGCTAAAGTGAAAAGATTCTCTTAGAATTAATTTAGTGTGTGCATGAGTGTAAATTGAGTAGGGTAGGGGTATCCATGAAATTTTAGACCTCTAATCCCGAGATATACGATAACTAATGTTTACATGAAAAGATTACGGGTTTCCGGGGTTCCGTTTAGACGTTATCCAAAAAAAAATTTATGACTCTAGACCCTAGTAAGAACATATGTTATCTAGCGGTTAACGAAAGATTACGAGGTTTCGGGGTTCCCCTTTGATCAAAAACGCCAAAAAGTAAAACTTATACGCGAGAAAAACGTCACTTTATACGCGAGAATAAGTAAAAATCATAACCGGAAAGTGTACGTAAACTACGTAACACTTTAAAATGATAAAATATTACATATAACACGTAGACTAATCCAAGTCTGAAGCCGGAACACGTTCGATGACGTTTTTCAGTTTTACGCGGGATAACTTTCCGGTTTTGGGTCAAACTTAAACGTAACATATAAAAGTCAAACTAATGCATAAAAAGTCAAAGATGATGACATGGAAATTTACGGGGTGTAACATACTTTCCCCGTTAAAAGAGCTTCGT
>BQNB010038273.1:35131-48868 GCA_026074375.1 Tanacetum coccineum | reverse complement strand
ACAAGAAATAAAAGTTTTTTGCAAAATGTGCTAAAAAGTAAAATACAAAAGAAACTTTGATATGCCAAACCAAGGTGACTCGTGATATAACAATATAGTTTGCTTAACATTAGGAAAAGAAGCTTCTGCTTTTACGCATTAATCATGTGACAAGTCAAAAAATTTATGTAAACAAATAAAGGGTTCATTCATACAACATCCGTTAATGATATATGTTAATTCACAGTCCAACAAACTATTTGAATAACACTATCCGTTTAGGATCCCAAGTCGTATTATTTCATTATATCTTAGGGAAATTTGTCGTTTTCCATTTGGCATTAAACCGAACCACAATTCAAACAGACGTACAAATAAGTGATCATTGTGAATCACTATGGCCCGGCACTATTCCTCGAAGCACTGTAGCATGACATCTCAATTGATATATATAGCTACGAGAAACAGTCGAGACAACGTTATCTCGTAGAGCTATATACCACGAATCGAGGGGATATTTTTGTGAAATGTACATTGTTCAAAATATATGTGTTGGAAATCCTTTTCAGCTTCAAAACAATACGTCTGATACCGTTCAGTTTTAGTTCTATAAGTGCTCAAAGATATATTCAAAGTCCATAATAAAAGAAAGTAAGAGGATGAACTTGGTTTAGCTCTCAACTAAAATGTAATAATTAAGTATTAGAAAGGTGAAGGCACATGGGCCTAATGATGCTACTAAGCTTAAGTGATTATAAAATTTAAATAAAACGTTGAGGGTCACATGCCTACGATGTGATATGATCCCACCCACATTCTTTGATTTTAAATGCACCGATCGGATTTATGTTTTAAAATTGTACTGTAATATATAATTATAATTATGCCTGAATTATATATTGCGTAGTATTATTTAAACTGTGTTATTACCATCTAATAAACTATGCTATTAAATCTAATTAACTCCATTTCAAAATTGTAACGGGTAACTAACTATCAAACTATTTCGATTTGTACATATAATTCCATGTGGTCCTTGGAAGCTAGACGAGTTTAAGTGAGAAACGCTTAGATAAAACAACTTGCTTCTATTATGGTTGCGTTTAGTTGGAAAACATTTTCTATCATTTTATGTTTCCTGTTTTGTAGGAAAAAATGAGGGAGTTTCTATCTACACAAAACAATTGAAAATTTGGAAAACGTGTTTAGTTAAAGAAACATGTGTTTGTATTTTCCATTTTACAAAGCTAGAATACATGTTCAAGTGTTGTTGTTTCTATCTCAATTCTCTATTTAATTTTGTAATACTCCGTATTATAAAAACATATTCGAAATACAAAAATAGAGGCTAGGCAAACGGCTGTGGGCCGGAGCAGGGGCAAGCGGGCATCAGGCAAAACGGGTACGGACCAAAATGGGCACGGGCTAAAACGGGCACTAATGGTATAAATGGGCTACTGGGTGAATCTTATTTATTTAATGGTTTTTTAACGTTTTCGTCCGTTTTTTCCGTTTTCGTCCGTTTTTTACGTTTTCGTTCGTTTTTTACGTTTTCGTCCGTTTTTTTACGTTTTCGTCCGCTTTTTTACGTTTTCGTCCTTTTTTACGATTTCGTCTGTTTTTTTACGATTTCGTCTGTTTTTTACGTTTTCATCCGTTTTTTACGATTTCGTCCGTTTTTTACGATTTCGTCCTTTTTTATGTTTTCGTCCATTTTTTTATGTTTCGTTAGTTTTTTTACGATTTCGTCAGTTTTTTTTTTTTTACGATTTCGTCCGTTTTTTACGATTTCGTCCGTTTTTTACGATTTCGTCCGTTTTTTACGTTTTCGTCCGTTTTTTACGTTTTCGCCCGTTTTTTACGTTTTCGTCCGTTTTTTACGTTTTCGTCCGGTTTTTTACGTTTTCGTCAGTTTTTTACGTTTTTTACGTTTCCGTCTGTAATTTTACGTTTTCGTCTGTAAAAAACGGACGAAATCGTAAAAAAAACAAACGAAATCGTAAAAAAACGGACGAAAACGTAAAAAACGGACGAAATCGTAAAAAAACAAACGAAATCGTAAAAAACTGACGAAATCGTAAAAAACGGACGAAATCGTAAAAAACGGAAGAAAACGTAAAAAAACAGACGAAAACATAAAAAAACAGACGAAATCGAAAAAAACGGACGAAATCGTAAAAAACGGACGAAATCGTAAAAAACGGACGAAATCGTAAAAAACGGACGAAATCGTAAAAATACGGACGAAAACGTAAAAAAAAACGAAATCGTAAAAAACAGACGAAAACGTAAAAACGGACGAAATCGTAAAAAAAGGACGAAAACGTAAAAAAACGGACGAAATCGTAAAAAACGGACGAAAACGTAAAAAAACTGACGAAAACGTAAAAAAAGGACGAAAACGTAAAAAAACTGTCGAAATCGTAAAAAACGTCTGTAAGCGTACATAAACATCAAAAAACTTATAGAAACGTATAAAACGTAGGAAATAAGGGGAAAATAGATATGAGGGTCATAAAAGGAAAACATGGAAAACAAAATAAAATTGTTTTCTAGTTTTGTGTATAAAAGGAGAAAATAAGGATTTTGTGTTTTGTAGAGAATTTTGTTAGAAAACGACGAAATGAACGCGATATCTGTTTTCCTTGTTTTTCACAAAACATTCTTGTTTTCCACAAAACATTTTGCGAAAAACAAGGGTGTTTTCCTTGTCTATATTTCTTGACTATTTATTAATATTCCAGTAAGGTTTAAGGAAAGAGGCATGCATGGAAGTTTCCTCAAACGGTGACAAATCTGATGTTGGGCAAAGTCAAAGTTCACCAAATCACACTGCAAGTTTATTTGTTTGTCCCCTAACTGGACTCCGTTTTTTATACTCTTCAATTGACTTTAGCGTTTACTTTATATATCTTTTATATAACTAGTTGGTTATCCGCGCATAGCGGCGGCAATAAATTTTTTATTAACTTAACTTTTTACGTAATTTCTTACCCGCTTAGTAATTTCGTTTCACAAATGTATGTGTTCGTTGGGGTTTCCCGTAACTTTCCAGCAACACCATATTAACATCATCATTCTCGCATGTAAAAAGACAACACTCTCTCCGAAAGTATATAGTTTTAACGTATCAAGTTTATATTTAATTAAGATTAAAGTTGTAAAAAAATATAAATCAACATAAAATAATCCCATTGAAATGTAAAAAAAAATATATAAAAATATATCAAAATGGATGTTGAATTAAAGAGCATAAAATTTTAAAAAATATGGTGAAATTAGATCTAAATAAAATTAAATAGATAAAAAGATATTTCAATTTGAAAATAAAGGTGATTTTTTAATCAAAAAATGACACATGTCACTTTATGATGTGATTTCCAAAAATGAGATGGATGGTCAAGATTGCACCTCCTTATCTTAATTTTTAATGGGTCCCACATTATAAATGCTTTATATAGTAGTATAGATACGCGTACGGAATTAAAACATAAACATTACATAGATAGATTAAAAACGTGAAATCAACCGAATAGCCTCTGCCTGAGTGCAGCCTTCAAGTCTTCATCGGTCGTCGACTCATACAACGCTTCATCTCTTTGACAGTTTTCCAAACGTCGGATTTTCAGCTCCTCAGCCCTGAGTTCCAACTCATGCTGGAATAGCAAGAAATCCCAGTCTCTAACTAAAATTCCGTAGTGCAGCCTTCAAGTATTCGTAGTGGCCATACATGTTGTTTGGTTGTCCGTATGGGTTGAACACATTTTCTTGTTGTGGAGGTGCGAATGGCGGGTTATTATATATAGTTGGTAGTAGTATGGTTGGTTTAGGTAAACCAATTGTGGTGGTGCGAAGTTGATTCGTTGTGTTTCTTGGTTTGCCGATGGATTATTTCGGAGATCGAATGTTCCTTCCAGTGTCGGGGGAGAGCCTCAAATTATTTCGGAGATCGAATGTTCCCAAGTACGATTCCACAATGTAAGTGGGTCTGACACCAGGCAGAAAGTGAGTATATGTGCAAACAATGTACGTAATTCTGCTGGTGTGGCAGTCTGAACAGCTTCTTGTAAACTGAATTCCCATTCGCGATCATCTCTAAGTAGACCCATTGCTTCACATGCAGTGCGGCTCGTCGGGTATACTATATCATTTACAGTTCGTATGTAAACTTGTATACCCTATTTGATAACAAAGAAGTATTCTCTGATAGAATAAGTCACCTGAAGTTTGATGTACATATAACATTCTTCCAAATAGAAGACACATTTTTATAACGACGGCGGCGCCAATACTTGTCGGTTCCGTTCCACACATACTCCTAAGGAAAATTCAAGTACGTAAGATGTCTGCCGTCCGTGTTATTGTAATTATAATCTAGCCATTCCGTTAGTCATTTTCTTCTTTGTAGGATTTGCAATGACCGATTCAAGTTTGTCTTTGTCTCTGAAAACCACGCGCTGCATATTTTGTAAGTGGACCGCTAGTATTTGTACTGCGGGCTGCCTGTAATGTATGTCAAACTCAAAAATTCTCCAACAGGCTTCATGGGGACTTACATACCGCGCATCCAAATAATTTTTTATTTTGTCAATCACTATTTGTGGTCGGCTACCGATTAGTGTATCTTTTACGGTAGGTCTTGAGAGGCGGGCAACCACACGGTCGGTACCTTTCGAGATGTACTTGAATAAGTATTTTATTAACATGGTCCACCCGCAGTATTCAACATTAATATACGCATAGAATCGCGTACACAGCTGTCTATTATACGGGACATACCAGTTGTCTTATTCGATATTTTGTTTCAGTATTGTAACTCCCGTGTCACACCTTCGGTAGTTCACGAACCCATCTTCATTAGTGTATGTCCGATTGCAATATTCCTTCGAAAAATGCTTGGCGCATGACGGATATGCTAATCCACAGGGACCGTGCATCATGAGTTCTGAGACAACTTTGTGACACTCCGAGTCAGTGTCTTTTGAACGGAGTTATGCCAAAATCTAAGCATGGACATCTTCGTCTCTACGAACTCGCATACTTTCATCAATCCATATAAGTGTATGACAATGAGGGAGACCGCGCTTAAGGAGATCGGAAACAGTTAGTAAGAATGATTTCCAAAAAGAATATGAAGAACAACGGTTACGGAAAGAGGGTTATAGGATGTATTGAAGAAGACACGTACCTGCAACGATTTTGCCAAACGTTGTGTATTTCGCAGGATGTTGACAAATTGATGGATTTTCATTTCAAATACCCTATCTACAACGTCTGCCCAGTCTGTAGTCTGTGGCGGTTAAACCTGGGAAGTCTTTCATATACTCGAAAATCTTTGGCCATTTTACGTTGCACGTGAACGTTATGAAGAAGGAAGGATTACCGTGTACGCGACAAATGGTAAGAGCATCAAGGTAATGGCTATACATATACCGTGGTCCGCCTGTGAAAGATTGTGGTAATATCAACCTGCCACCGATATCATAGCCATTATTGTCTCCACGTATAATGGCATCATAGATCCAATCCGTTGCGTACTCGTAAGCTAATGGTTACCTAGATTATTAAATCCCAACAGTGGCATCACGAGCCAACTCGTTTTTAGCTTTATGGGTTACACGTTTTGTTTTAATTATACGCCTTGTTTATATGCCTATTATTAAAACATATGCCATGATCTGCTGCGTAAGAAATTTTATTTATGTTTTACTAGTAAAATATGACAATAATATTAGATTCTTGCCATAAAATAAATAAAATCTGTAGATCTTGATCTTGAATTATATTAAAAGTTAATATAGGATTAAACGGGAAAATTAAAATTGTTAATTTAGCTTATTTGATTCCTTTTTAATTTATGTCTATTCCGGCTATAAGACCCACTCAATCACAATATGTGGTGAATGGGGCGATCTAGGCACTTTAGCAGAAAAAACCTAGTGAGGGTTCTCTGGGTCTCGCCCCCAGGCCGATCGCGAGAAACTTGGTTTTTAATGTTTTACTGTGTGCTTAATGGTCATTTTTGTATTATGAAATATAGTAGCTGATTATTTAATGTTAATAGTTTACGCGCTAAACTAAATATTCATATGTCTAAAAAGATGGGATGGTTTAAGTAGTCTATTAATTTTACAGCTAATGATGCTCTCAGTGACAACCCATTTGTTTCGTGGAAACACTTCTTTTGTGAAAAATTAATAAGACGTTAAACTAAGAAATAACTAGTTTTTCTTGATTTAAAAACTGGACGCTATGGACTCATGGGAAGTATGGCTCATCCACTAGAACAAACTTTAAGAGAAGTTTAAGGCGGGTTGTTTTTACGTAATTCCCTAAAGAAATAAGGTTTTTAATATGCTTCGCGACTGGACATATTTCTCGCTCTCTTTGTGGTTCGATGGAGTTACCAAGACCAGGGATGTCATAAGTGTCATTACTAAAGGTTTTTAAAATTAGTGATACAAAGTTGGTTTGCATGCTTCTTTGTACACGCTTTTAACACATTTATGTGCATACCCTTTGAAATTTTACAGTCTATGCAGCAACGTAGAACCGTGCACATTGTTTGAGTTCTTGGTCATAGACCCTGGTCCCCATACAACCCATGGTGAATTTCGCCTATGGTTTTTTTTTTTCCCCCCCCCCCCCCCCCCCCCCCCCCCCCCCCCCCCCCCCCCCCCACTGACCTTTGACGATTTTTAACCGTTTCGTTGGTGACTTAATTCGAGTCTCTTGGTCAGACCCTGGACCGAGGGCATAAGATGATACTAAACCATGCTTCACAAACATTATTACATGCTGGGACTACTGTTTTTTGACAAGTATCATAATCTAAGAAGTTGCATTAATTGCAATTAAGCTCGTCGCTTACCTTCTTTACCCTACCTTGTTTTCACACAGTCGACCTTCTGGTTAAACAACGTAGGAGGTCAAGGTTGGATCTTTGTCTTAAGTAGTAAATAATTGGGTAGTTAATTCTAATAAGATTTATTTAATTACTCGAAAATACTAAATTTAACTTTCTATGTTCTGTTTAATTGTGTTTTTGCAACATAATTCGTAAACGAAAGTTTGTTTTTCTTCAAAAGACAAACAGTCTCTTTTCCTAGTAAGAAGAGTGAGACATTACTTCTATCTATACTCATTGGTTGACAAGAATAAGATAGGATTATAATTGAAAATTATCAATTACATTAAACTCATTTCTCATTGTCTTTCATTACCTTTGCTTTTTCGGCTTTGTAATAATTGAAAGATAAAATATTTTGGAGTAAACTAGAGAAACATTTTGTCGATAGCTAACAAAAATATATGACATCTGCGCTTGTCAGTTGTATGAGTTTAAACGCAATGAGCAAAGAATTACTAGCATTCCGCTGGGTATTTTTCTTAGACTCATTTATTCCTTAAGGTGTGCAATACCTTGTGGCTATGCAGACGATAAAGGGAGAATTGCTTGCTTTAATATTCAAGTTTAAATGAAAGCATGAATCGGCTAGTCCCTCATTACACAAGTAGAAAATTTCCTATTCTCTACAAATACTTAAGTACATTGCACTTTTAGGCTTCTAAGAGAGTAGGAAAGTAAATAAATTGCTATTTGATTTCTACTAGTGATGTAACACTTACAATGTTGACAAATCAGTGGGGAGTTTGCATTTTATATTAACTGAAATGACATTCTTGTAATGGTGTCAAAATTCAGTGGGAGCATCAAGATTTATTTCTTTATAGTTGCCATATTATTTCTAAATTGCTTTGAAAATACTCATTACTTTCGAATATGACAAACACATGTTTAAGTAAGATTGCATTTTATTATTATGATAAAGTTCCATACCTGTGGTTGATTACGAAAATATTATCTTATAGAATAAAATCCACAATTCCTTTATTAAAAATTATTAGTTTGAATCTACATGTATTAATCTATGACACTATCAGATTGTTTATACAATGCGCGCTTGTCGTATTGTTTGTTTACCTTAGATAATGTTGTCCCGTACACAAGTGGGAGAAATCTTAAATGTGTGCAAGGAACAACATATAACAATATGATTAGTGGTTTCTCTTGACCGCAAGGTGAGGAAGCTAATCAATCTACTAGGGACTTAACACCAAGATGTTTGTTGCCTTTACATTTAATGGCAAAGATATACTATAGCTACTTCAACTTCTGACTACTTGTTTTAGTCAATAGACTAATGTTTAATTAATATAATCATACTTAATGAAGTACACAATTAACTGAAAATACGAATGAACTCAGAGCTTGCGTTCATGATTACTTTAGTTAGTATAATTATGTTTACTTGCTAAACTAATTATAAAGTTCTTGATTTTATCAATGACCTAATAACATAAAGTAAGTAGTACATTGTTATGGTCTTTGTTAACACATTAAACATGGATGTCCTTGAATTATTCGTAGGATTGTAAACGTATAAACTTTACATGTTCTGTTTTCTTGAAACACATGAATGTAGAGTTAACATAAGGTCCTTCAATTATTCAAAGACTTATTTATACTTGCCATGTTCTGTTTCTTGAATCTCAAAGAATATGAATTCTTGAATTGTTGGTCTTCTTGGGAAACACATGAACATAGAGCTCTTGCTTAATTCAAGAATATTATTTATAGCATGCTCTTGGTTTTACAATACTGTGTATTCAATTCGGCTTTGACCCAATTGACAAGTATGTGACCTAAAAGAGAATCTAAGTTATCTAATGAAAATTTGTTGGAGTCTACAATTCCAATTATTCTCGAAATACCACATTATTATGGTATGTCTAATGTGTTGAAACAAACTATATTCATATTGTTTGCTTTCTGATAACTTAAATGGCTCTACCTCCAAAATCGATCAAGGTTAGAAGTTTGCGTGTGTCTGCATACATCAATAAGTTTCAACGAGAAGGTAATCAAAGATCTTCATCTTTGGATTAAGATGAATCCTATTAGGTCTTGATTAAAGTTCTACAATTTGTTAAAATCTCATGAAGCATATTATTAACAAGTTAGAGATGAGAACTTAAAATGTGTTTTGTATTTTCCCAATTAAGAACAATGCATAAGTCGGCGGTTTAAATACTTAGTATTAGAGAATGTTCTCTACATATAAAGTAAGTCGGGAGCATTACAAATCTTGAAGATATTCAAGAACAAAATACATAATTTCTAAATCCATGTAATGTCAACTAGGTTTAACATGGAAATGGTCAAACCAAAGTTATATTAGAACTCTCATTCTAAATCCGCAAAGGATGCCCCCCCTTTTATCACTTTCTTTGATATTGAAATATCATTGCTGAGGAATATAAATTAGTAGGATCATTTCAAAAGCATGCTAATGCTAAGATACATTATCACATCATGAATCTGTTAAAGTCTTCGTATAATGATGATAAGATGCAGTCCTTAAAAGACAATCAATGTTTTGAGCTTGATTGATCTTTTACCAAAAAGTAAACTGTGAGGTTGATAAGTTTCTTTTGAAGAAAAGTCATAAGGACAAAAATTGTATACTTTAATGCCTGACTGACGATAAGATTTGTGATTTACTCAAGCAATTGACTATGATCTAATCTTTCTTTTATGCACGTATTAATTATATTAAAGATATCTAATTGTCATACAAAGATTTTGAATTCATAAATAAGTCAATTAAGGTTCATAACTCTTTCCTGGTTGATTCCTTGGCGAGGACGATGTGTGATCATAAAGGGTGATGAGTCTATATTGAAATATGGCAATTTAAATTTAAGACTCTTTCCTAATGATTACATTTGTCGAGGCCGGTTGTGTAATCAAAGGGTTAAAAATCTTTATATAGCATCACAAGATATTAAGAATCCACAGTGTAGATTGGATCATGCATTAGGCGCTGAGATCTTAAGTTTTGATCACAATATGATTCTGATTAAATTAAGATGACTCCTGAGTATATCTGACATTGAGTGGGAGCACCATGTTGTTTTCTTAAATTCATATGTTGTATGACATATCAAAAGTATCATTCCACATAAGCTAGATATTATCCTTAAGGTTGGAATGAAACTTCACTTGGGAATTTAGGATGAAACAAACGACCTTGGAATAAATGTTTATTAAGTTAAACGTATGCGGAAATTAAGTCCAACACAAATGTAATATGTATGAAGCAGTCTTAAATGTTATTTTTCACTCTGAGGTAATTAGTTACATGGATGGAACCTTGTGTTTTTAACTAAGGGACTATCATGTATATATTATGTTGTGTATAAGACTGGTTGTTACTTTTGCACGATAGCAAGATGAGCTAACAACAACAGTATCTAATTGAGAGATTTTAGATAGCTATATCTAATTGAGAGAATTTAGATGACTGTTAAATACAAATGTTTACGAATTATATAAGGCATAATGTTGTTTGTGTACAACTGATGCTAGAGAATAATCAATTCTAGTTCAAGAAGGATTTCATCATTTATGATAAATCTGTTAACTAGATATGCTCAATTAAGAGCAATATTGCATTACACATTAAAGAATGAGAATACTTTACATTTTAAGAAACTGTAAAGATGACTGTCTGAGATAGGTATGTTGTTGACTTCAAATACCCTATAAAAGGTACTATTACCTTGTCCATACTATGACTCTTGCAATAGTATGCACGTGAACAATAAGACACTCATCTTATTATTCAAATCTTTCACAATTATGTGAATTTGAAACAAGTATTCGGAAAGTTTACTCAGATGACTATTTAGTTTTCTTGCAAAAAACAAGTTGAGAATGTTGGAAACATTAGACTTCAACGTACTAAACTAGTCTCATGCATATTTTAATCACCCCCCCCCCCCTGTTTTATTAGTATTTGGATAATTTGGGATTGTAAGACAATATTTACTTTCTGATGAATAAAGATACTTGGTATTTGTTCTTCATTCATATAAAAAATTGTTATCCTATATTTGCATGTTTAATCCATGAATGATTTCTTATCATTCTAAATAATGTCCATTGTCGGTTAACAATATGGGAATATTGTTATGTAAGGCAAATATGAGTGTTGGTTATATTCCGTGAATATATGGATGTGTTCCCACCAAACTCATATGTATTCACAAGGGATGCATATTGGATACCCCAACCTTCGAGCATTTACTTTTGGATCCATGTCATGAGTAAAATGTCGAAAATGGTTTATAAAATTGTCCTTAGACTTGAGATGCAAGCAAGTTCTGTATGTGTGGATATCTCTCTTTGATTATAGTCAAACGCTATCCTGAAATATGGTAGTCATAAAGGCTATTTTTGGGAGTGTATGTGAAGCAGCATCCACAACACTTGTAGTCAACATAGGATTTGTTCCTCCACTTGATATGTGCAGAAAGATACCATTGGGCCCTCTCCAGATTTAATCAGATAATTGTGTGGCCGCACCCAAAGGGTAATGCAAGATGATTGTGATTAAATATGGTATATAGAATTATTTTATAACGAGAACATAAATTTAAATATATGAATGACTTTAGGATCCATATCCAAGGTTTAAAGGTATCTGTAACAAATGGTTGATTATAAAGCAAGAAATTATAAACATTAAATAGCTGAGATGATTTGAACCTCTTATCTCACTGAATATTCCTAATGAAAAAATAATTGTGTGGGTTGCTAGACTTTGCCAATTATAGGTATAAGTGTTAGGTGCTACTCCAACTCCCAAGTGGGAGCTGTTGGATTATGGTAGTCGGACTAGCACGAATACGTTACGAATATGTGAGCCTATTGGGGGCACACACGTAAGACACGAAGAGTACGTTTATTAAATACTTAATATACGTTTATTTATTATTAAGGATTTAATATACTTCACGATAATTATTTAATGATTATTGGTTTAACCGTTAGACGTTATAAACTAATTAATATATTCGTTAAATAAAAACCGAAGGGACTAAAATTGACAAAACCCGAACCTTGTGGGTGTCACTTGTTGGCCGACCCATATAGCTTCTAGAAGGGGGTTTTGGGATAAATTTTAGAGACAAAGGATAAATATTGTATTGTAAGATATTCTAGTTTATCTTAAACTAGGGTTTGATGGGCTATATAAATACCCTCTCCCTCATTATGTGAATCCATCCATCATAAACAAATAAATTCGTTCCACCCATTAATATTCTACAAAGCAAATTGATTTCTTTTTCCTTTGTCCAATCAATCGGCAGAATACATTAAGATTGGTTGGGTTGACTTTTTCAACCGTAAAAGTAAATAACAAGGAATATTAATTCTTGTTTTGGCCTGTTTTCCCTTTTGTTACTTTACGACAGAAAACAAAACCTTTTAAAGGTTTATTGTTTTATTCGGTTTAAGCAACGAAACCAAAACACAAGTTTGTTTGTTTGGTTTTCGGTTCAAGATATAAACAGCATACACTTGGTGTTTGGAGCTCGTGAAGTTACGACTAGCATTGCTGCGTACTTGTTTGACGTGTTGTGTGAGCAACCGTAGAGGTGATTGTATTAGTCACTTTATTCGTTTTCTTGATCATTGGCTAAGAGGTACGCGTTTCTATTTACTTCTTATTATGTGTTAACCTATGTGAAAGATTGTGGTAATATCAACCTGCCACTGATATCATAGCCATTATTGTCTCCACGTATAATGGCATCATAGATACCCGAAAGATATTCATTCCTGATATCGTTTTGATGTTCACGTATAAAATCTATTCTGTTATATTCAATGGCACAAAAAGCAGTGTCTGCCTGTTCTTGATAGGAAATTATAGCAGTTAACATGATCATGAAGGTAGTATGCGTAGTATGCCTTCATCGTTAAGCGTCTTCCTTCGGCAGAAGCGGATCTTGAACAACTGAAAAGCTTCATGTCTTTTGAGTAACCATCTTCTCCATATATAAATAGTAACGGGAATTACAGATAACCTGAACGCTATGCAATTATGATGTCGTAGTCCATTTTGGTTTCCGGTCCGGCTTCATATACTATAGCACCTAGCATATCACCCTTTGGAAGTTCATATTCTCGAGTACCTATGACGTTATACAGCCTGACCCTTGAAATCCGGAACCTCTTCAGCCAAATATTTTTCGCGCACGGTCCTAAATAATTGCACTAACGTGTTGTGAGCATCTAGAAACTCTATCAGGCCTTCAACAATATCTCTACGGAGTGTGCTGTTTTCGTTTCCAAAATGGCGTAAACGATTATCAATTTCGTTATCCGTATCGTAAATGTATAGTTGCAGAAACCGTGGAGGTTCTCCTTCGGGCGGACATAAAGAACCTATCCAATGATATAGCTGACCCAAAATCTTAAACACGTAAGGGCCTCGACCAATGTTAACTGAGTCATCGATACGCGCACCAATGATGTCATGCTAAACATTTGGTTATGAGCGCAGATGTTTTCAAGAAAATGACGGTCCGTAAGTAATAGCTTAATGTATTCCAGATACAGTTGATAGGTACGCAACACAACACATCCACCCATACAACAACGATGGTATTTTGGACGAGCCTGCTTTTTAGCATTGTTTTTAATACGCTATTCGTACCAAAAATGTGCACCACAATGTTGGCAACTATAGTTATAGTTTCCAAGATACGTGATGACGTATAATATGAGCACCAAGCTTACTGGGCTTAGTTCATAATATACGCATATGGGCCCAGGCCCAATACAACAAATAGCCGGACTACTAAGCCTGACAAGGGTCATGCTCCGGATATTCCAAAGACGCA
>BQNB010038273.1:0-22887 GCA_026074375.1 Tanacetum coccineum | reverse complement strand
AAACAAATAAAGTAGCCCTATGTTCGGATCTGACAATACCATACCATAATCTAAAGGTACAACGGCTCGAGCGACCAGACTTAACATAAATGTAGCCACTGGCCCACAAAAGTAAAAAGACAATCTAAATTTATTCCACTGATACCTTTTTTTAGTCCTATTTTTTCTCACTATTCATCATTTATTAACTTTAAAATTTGCGTACCATTAATTTCAAATATTTCAATTCCCACGTTTATAAAATTCAAGAACATACAAAATTCAATTCAATTTATGTACCCATTGTCACACCGGTATCTTAACATTCCAAACCAACAAAGACATTTATGAATCATAACGTAGTAAATATTCATTCAGTTTGATTGGATTCATGATGATAAAACAAAGGGAACCCTAAAACAAAACATAAACGTCTATCACATAACTAGAATAAAATCATCTAATGCTTCAAATGAAACACCGAATTTAGCCCCACATTGTGTGGCAAACTTCTCTTCTTAAAAATAAAATAAAAAAACATGAGAGAGTACAAATGACTTTTTTTGATAGAATCTTTTTATAGCCTATCCTGCTTAAAATATGTAAAAACTAATCCAGAAACTTTTTAGGTTTTTTGTGGTTTGAAAGAAACTTTTTATGTTACTTTACGGTAAAGATGTTGTTATGCATATCTAATTTGCAATAATTTTACATATATTTGTGTGTGATATACAAGTTACACAAATAAAAGTTTGTCTAACAAGTGCACTCGTGTTAACTGTTAAATTGTATTCACTAAACTTAAACTTTTTTCATAAACTAAAAACTACATTATAATATAACTAGCAGGGTACTCGCGTGTTGTGGCGGCAGGTACCCTGTGACGATTAACCAAAGAAATAATTTTTTTTTGATATCGGTGAGGCCTGGTTCACTCGTTTTTATCGGTTTCAACGGGCCCACTCCGGTTCGTCTTCGGACGACTTTTATTGGCTAGCCGAACCGATGGTGACTCTGGTTTCCGGTTGAACCCGTTGGTCCGGTCCGGTTCTCAAAACTATATGCACCATCATTTTAGGGATACATCATATGTATGCTTTTGTAGATATATGCTTTAAATTATTCTATAATGTGAATATATGATTGTATTTTTAAGTAATGTGGTGTATAATCATTTATAAATTACGTATTATTCTATTACAACTAAAGATTCGGTCCTTTAATTTAATGTGCAAGTATTCATAATGAGTGTGAAGGTGCCCATTATGAGTGTGATGTAGACATTAAACCATTAATCTTCCAACTCCCATATTTTACAGAACCTTTCATCTCCAAAGAATGGGGTTACATTATATAAACTTCACCCATTTATTCACCCAAAATCAAATCAAACCAACCACCATGAGCAACCAACCCGAAGCAGAACCCAGACACTCATGACTATGATTTGGTTAAGACTAAAGTTCTTGAAGCCTTTCAAGAGTATGGTTGCTCCAGGCATCTATAGTTGGAGTTTCATAAGGTATTTTGGGAATTCGCCACTACTTACAACAGTTAGGCTTTCAGTTTTGTTGAGGTATTTTTTTTACTTTTTTAGATTGGGTTAAAACTGTGTTTAGCTTAGGGGTTTTGGTGGGTTAGTGTTTTCTTCTCGATTATTGGAAATGGGGGGTTTTGGTCCCTAATTATTGTTATTTGGATGAAATTAAGGGTTAAGATTATGAGTTTATGTTGTTGTGACGAGTTATTGACTCCATAAATATTGTTAAAACTATGAATTTTTTATGATATATTGTTATTGATAATCACCAAGATGAAGTTTGCGGTGTATGAACATGTAGTATGATAGAATTTGAATGTTTCTCAGCGGATTTGCGCAAAGTTGCAACACAGCATCTATGGAGACGGCGGTGTGTGTAAAGCTTAAGGTAAAGCTATTGCGTTATATTGTAAAGAAAGAATCAAACTATCTTGTCTCAACTTTATGCATAATTATGCCTAGCAAAGATGCTTTCGGCTATTTGATCTGCTCTAATTATGCACAAATAATGTTATGGGTGTGTTTATACAGATGGGACAATTTTTTTTATTTGTTGTCGATATGTATAAAAAGTTTTTTTATTTGTTCATGTTTTGTGCTACGTTTTGTTTAGGAAAACATGGTGAGCTCGAGTTTTGTTTATGCGTGCTCAGTTTTGACGGTTTTAAATGGAGACCAAAGGTATTAGTACTTTTAGCTCTAATTTGGTTTCGAGTGTCATATTTTGTCGTTCACTTTTGAAGGTTAATGTTTAAAATTAGTTGGATTTCCTTTTGGAAGGGGCGGCGCGGGGGTCGACACTGGCGCTGGTGGATGCGGGGTTGGTGTATTGGGAGATTGGGAAGAAGGAGGAACGAGTGAATATTAGAAGCCGTTATACTAATTTATGGATTTCCTATCTTCGAGGTAACTAATATACCAAAGCTTAAACCAAGTCAAATATATTTAACATTAAAGCAACTCAAATTACATCATGTCACACCCCGTTAGTGGCGGAAACACGGGATGCGACGATACCATTCATCACATAAGATATAAGATCATACACTTTATAATTTACATTCATGAAACTTGAGTTACAAAAACTTTACAAGTTAAAAACTTGGCAAAATACACTAATCATGACCATCTCGACCCAGTCCCCTTGGGTTACATCTTTTCTCGTCCAATACCATTCACATACCTTTGATTTGACACACCTAAAAATGATACTCGAAAACGCCAACAATAAAGTTGGTGAGCTCGTAGGTTTGACATTAAACCCAAAAGTTGTGCCAATACTTCAACAGTGGACAATAGTGCTATATGACAGTTAATATATGCAAGCAATATAAGACATAGCATCCCCGCTAGTCAATCACAATATGTCACTTACGCACCTAAAGGGCCTACCAGCTGGAGCACAAATATTATGGCAGGACCTCATACAAACTTGGGTAGGCGTAAACATCCGCTCCAATAATCACACAAATACTGGGTAGGCGTACCCATCCGATCTAATAATCTCACAACATTGGGTAGGCGTACCCATCCGATCCCAAACAATCATGCATCACATAATATTCACATAGCAGTCATAAGCACATATCTTATCCCAAAAACAAAACCACTAATGTGTTGTAGTGTAGGGTTGTTTTTTATATGATTTAAGTTTTAAATTTATATTTTGTCGACTTAACCAAAAACAACACTTTAACGTGCAGTGTACCCGATCGGTAGTAGTTTCGTGGTAAGTAGGGTGTCGATCACTGAGAGCGAGGTTAAATCTATCAATTTAATTAATATCTTAGTTATTTAATTGTTGGGAATTAAGGGCTCCTACATAGTTTATACTGCTAGATCAACTTAGTACTGCCAAGTCTAAAAGTTTGTACTGCTCAGATTATAACTAATAGTACTAACTAGTTAGTACTGCTAGAGTAAAAGTTAGTACTGCGAGTACTAACTTAACACTGCTGAAGAGATTTATACTACTGATAAAGATTGAAGACTGCATGAAGATAAAGACGTGTCAAAAGATATGTATTAGTTATCTTGTAAAGGACTCCTTGGTGTATAAAAGGAGATCCTAGGTTATGGCATTATACACATCACATCAGTCTTTTATAGTATCCATAGCTTCAAGGTTCTATCAAAGAGTGTTCGTAGTAATATTGAAGCTTATTGTTTTGGTTATATTTTCTATTTGTCAAACATTCATTGTTGTTATTCTTCTTAGTGATATAAACTAGATTCCGCGTAGTTTATATCATATACATAAAGTTTCAACCTTAGTACCTTTGGATTTATCCAAGGATACTAAACCTTACATCAAGCTAAGGAGTTAAAGATCTGTTCATTGGGATCAACAAGTGGTATCAGAGCTTATAGTGAAGCTTTGAATAAGAAGAAATCAACAACACATACTAGATCTAATTCTTAGTGATAAGATGGAGGCAGGAACTACTTCTACAACTCTAACTGCAAAACTCCCTATCCTCAACCCAGGGGATTATGATCTCTAGTTAATGAGGATAGAACAATACTTTCTCATGACTGATTACTCCCTCTAGGAAGTAATTAAAAATGGTAACAAAGTGCTGAAGAGAACTATTGGAGAAACTGAGTAGGAATATGAACCTACTATTGCAGAAGAAAAGCAAGACAGGAGGAGTGAGATGAAAGCTAGAGGAACTTTGTTGATGGCACTCCCAAATAAGGACCAATTGAAGTTCCATTCATATAAAATGCAAAACTACTCATGAAAGCCATTGAGAAGAGGTATGGAGGAAATAAGGAATCCAAGAAAGTTCAGAGAACTTTACTCAAGCAACAATATGAAAACTTTACAGGATTAAGTTCAGAGACAATGGATCAAACTTTTGATAGGTTGCAAAAACTTATTGGTCAGTTGGAGATTCAAGGTGAAGTTATTTCACAAGAGGACATGAACTTGAAACTATTAAGAAGTCTTCCATCTGAATGGAAGACTCATACTTTGATCTGGAGGAACAAACTGGAAATAGAGACCATCAGTTTGGATGAATTATACAACAACTTAAAGATATATGAACATGAAATTTTAGGATCATCAAGTACAAGTCAAAATCCACAAAATGTGGCTTTTGTGTCCTCCAACAGCACTAACAGCAAAAGCAACAGCAGCACAAATGAAGCAGATAACACTGCTTATGAAGTTAATGCTGCTCATACTCAAAGTAATCCTACAACTAGAGATAACCTTAGTGATGTTGTAATCTGTTCTTTCCTAGCTAGTCAGCCTAATTCTTCTCAAATGTTACGAGAGGATCTAGAACAAATTGATCCTGATGACCTAGAAGAAATGGATTTACAATGGGAGATGGCCATGCTGACTACTAGAGCTAGGAGATTCATCAAGAGGATAGGCAGGCAGTTGGATGTAAATGGTAAAGGAGTTGGATTTGACAGGTCAAAAGTGGAGTGCTACAATTGTCATAAATATGGTCACTTTGCAAGAGAATGTAGACTTCTAAGGAATCAGGAGAAAAGAGAAAAAGAGAATAATAGAAGAACTGTGACAGTGGAAACTCCCAATGAAAATGCATTAGTTGCTCAAGATGGAGTAGGAGGGTATGATTGGAGCTATCAAGCGTTCTTCATCAATCGCTGGTGTTTGTATTGCTTTATTTTGTAAGGTTGCAGTTTGTGTGGGTTTTTTTATAGAATAAATGCTGGAGGAATGTGAGTCGTTGATTATTATTTGAGGGACATGTGTCATTTTTTAAGCATTTTATTTTCACGATCATTTCTTATAAAGCTTCTTTTATATAATAGGTAGATGTACTAGTGTTAAGAAACGATTGTGTGAGTAGCTTTAGGTCAAGTCATTCCTTAAAAATCGAGAAACAAAGACTTTTCCACTAGCATAATAAAGCTCGTTAATGATTTTTCTTTCGATAAAAAGGCATCGCCCCATCCGTTGATGTTGTTAGTCGTTGGATGATAATTGTGTGTAGCAACAAAGGTAGAGGTCTCTCTTACATTAGTACCATACAATCCTTCGACCTCTCCCTCCCCTTATCCCCTTCCCTACTCATATCCATTGTGAATTGTTGATTTGAACCAAGTGAATTTAAACATAGGCCAGTATTGTTAAACTTAGAACTAAATGGGTTATTCTTAAATTCAAGTTCGGACTTATAGCCTAATTTTGTTTTGAATGGCGGATATTATGAAGAAAAATAGCAAGGAGCTAGAAATTACAAAGTTACAAGATGAGGGTTTTTAAGCCAATCTACCCAACTAAAAGAAACCTTACATCTATGATTACACCAAAGAAAAGATCGAGCCACCACCTCATCGAAAATAATTTCCTTCGAGGGACGAACCGAACCAAATATGCTCTTGTTACGAAAGTTCTAAATGTACCACCACATGACACTGATGATGAAAGTGAGGTAGAAATTATACCTAAGGATAAAACTGTTAGTTCTAGCACTGAAAAGATAAAATTTGTTAAGTCTGCTAGGGAAACAGTAGAGAAGGTAGAAACATCTAAAAACAAAACAAACAATTTATCATAGAGGGAACCAAAGAAACTGGAACAATCTTATGTCCTAAAGACTAGGAAGTAACTTTAAAATGATTAATAAATCTTGTTTTGTTTATGGTAGTTTTAAGCATCTCCCATTAATGTGGTGATAAAAAAGTTAAAGACCATGTGGAACAACCAAGTTAGGTGAATCACAAGAACTTTGCTAATAAAATGACTCACCCTCACCCTAAATAGAAGATTGTTCCACAAGCAGTATTAACCAGGTCTGGCAAAATTAATACTACTGGTGTAAGTGTTTAATAACTCTAGTCCAGAACCAGTTAATACTGCTGCTACAAAACCAACTGTGATCATCCTAGATCAATATCAAATGATTACAAAAGGGATATTAACAAGTCACAAGGCCATTTAACAAGTATTCAGAAAACAAGAACAGTATTTTTAATAAAAAGGTTAATACTGTCAGGGTAAAAGATACTTCTGCTAGGGATAGAGCAGTAGTAAGTGAAAACAAGGGAAAATGGGTTAATGCTATTAAGGCCTCAACATGCTGGGTTTGGAAAGCCAAAAACGGTAGTGCATCAAATACTTTTAAGAAATATTCTTACATTGATGCACGAGGCAGATCCAAGTCTATAATGGCTTGGATCCCCAAAAGAGTCTAATTTTCTTATTTTATGTGCAGGGCAACCCACAACAGAAAGAGTACAAGGAAAAAGGAGTTATTGACAGTGGTTGCTCAAGGCACATAACTGGAAACAAATGCTATCTTACTGAGTATGAAGATTATGACGGTGTATTTGTTTCCTTTGGAGATGGTAAAGGTAGAATTTATGGAAAAGGTAAAATCAAAACAGGAACATTGGATTTTGATAATGTGTACTTTTGTAAAGAGCTTAAGTATAACCTGTTCAGTGTGTCACAAATTTGTGACAAAAAGAATAATGTTTTTTTTACTGACACTGAATGTATTGTATTATCTTTTAACTTTAAGCTACTTGATGAAAGTCAGGTTTTGCTGAGAGTTCCAAGAAAGGATAACATTTATAGTGTTGACCTAAAGAGTGTTGTTCTACTAAAGGTTTAACTTGCCTCTTTGCTAAGGCCGACAATTGAATGATCCAATTTATAATGGGCATAGGAGGCTATAGTCCAACATAAACTTTAAAAACTGAAACAAACTTTGAGGGAAACCTTGTTAGAGGTTTGCCTCAAAGATTTTTGAAAATGACCATTCTTGTGTTGCTTGTCAGAAATGGAAAGCAACACAAAGCATCTGTAAGTCCAAACTTATGACTCAATCAGTAAAAAAAAAGTAAAAAAAAAACCCTTACATATGCTTTCATATGGACCTATTAGGTCCTATCAATGTTACGAGTTTAATGAAAAAGTCTTATTACCAATAGTTGTCACTAAGACATTAGAGTAGATTTTCCATGGGTATTCTTTTTGGCCACTAAGATGAGATAGAGATATTAAAGAACTTTCATAACAGAAATAGGAAAATCAACTAGAGTCCATAAAGTAAAAGTTATTAGATGTGATAATGGAACTGAGTTCAAAAATAGTGTAATGAATCAGTTCTATAAAATAAAGGGGATTAAGAGGGAATTCAGTGTTGCTAGGACTCCTCAACAGAATGGTGTTGCTGAGAGGAGGAATAGAACACTGATAGAGCTGTAAGACCTCTGTTTTTAACTCTAAAGTTGCCAACCACCTTTAGGCTGAAGCAGTTAATACTAGCTACTATGTGCTAAAAAATAGGTTTCTTAGTCATTAAGCCTCGTAACAAGACACCTTATGACTTCATTCCGTAAGAAAACCCATTGTAGACTTCATGAAACCTTTAGGGTGTCCAGGTTTACCCATCTTAAATACCTAGGGATCATCTCGGGCAGTTTTGATGCTGAAAAGTAATGAGTTTTTTTTTGTTGGTCTCTGTAGTAATCAAGGCCAGTGATGAGTAATTTAACAAGAGGACCAGGATAGTTGAAGAGACCTTAAACAATAGATTTCTTGAAAATACACCTAATGTGACAGGAAATGGACCAAACTGGCTTTTTGATGTTGATTCTTTGACAATATCTAGGAACTATGTGCCAGTTGTTATAGGAAAACAAACTAATGGTATTGCAGGAACTAGAGATTACATTGTTACAGGTCAAGTTGAGAAGAAGACAGAACCTGAACAAGAATTCATCCTAATACCTTTATGCACAACTGATCCATTAATCTCTCAAGGTCCTAAGGATAGTGAAGAGAATCTAGAATGAATCCTACAGAAGTGGATGAAATTGGAAGCTCATGATAAAATGGGAGGATGAACAAGCCACAAGAAGTACAGTTTAAAAAGGCTAACTTCAAACGAAGAAAAGCAGTACTGTCATCCTAACAGCACAAATATTATTATGACTGTTGAGTGACAACACTGTTAGTACTGCTGTACCATCTTATTACAATTAATGATCCATTCATCACCAGTTAATGCTGCAGAAGCTCTAATGCATTTGAGGAACATCTATTTGAACAATTTTCTCGCTTTTAAAAAGCATTTTACACTTCCCACCTATTTGCAAATGTGACTCAATAGATGATACTGGAATTTTTGTAATGCTGATGATGATGAGATGTGGGTGCCAAAACTTATCTTAAACTAAACAACTTGGGAACAACCATGAATGTCAGTCTTATTCCCACAACCAGAATTGATAAGGATCATCCTAAAGACCAGATAATTAGAGACTTTAATTCAGCTATTCAAACAAGGAGAATGACCAAGATTTCTAATAAACATGCTATGGTATGTTACATTAATAAGCAGAGGAGAACAAATCACAAAGATTATCCAACTGCTTATATTGCCTGTTTTCTCTCTCAAAATGGAACCCAAAAGTGTTCAAGATCTGGAAGATCCAAAAGCTGAAGAAGCAAAGCAAGAGGAGCTCTACACATTTTCATCTTCAGAAGGTTTAGAAACACTGCCAATCGACCTAATGACAAGAGGCCGAATTGAATAAAATGGGTCTTTAGAAACAAAAAGGATGAGAGAGGGATTGTAGTGAGAAATAAGGCAAGACTGGTTACACATGGTTATACCCAAGAAGAAGGAATTGATTATGATGAGGTTTTTTCTCCTGTTGCTAGGATAGAAGCAATCAGGTTATTTTTGGCCTATGCATCATTTATGGGATTCATTGTGTACCAGATGGATATGAAGAGTGCCTTTTTATATGGTACTATTGATGAGGAGGTATATGTAACGCCCCGACCCAAAAGGGTAGAAGTATTACAAATATGGTATGACATCAAAGGCTACTACTCATAAACACAAGCATAAACTGCGGAAGTCTAATAAAATACCAAGGAAAATAAGTCAACCTACTTTAAGGTACATAAGTTCTCAAAGATAGACATATCCAAACGAAATAACAAATGTCTTGAAAGAAATAATTCATATATCAAAACTAAGATCTCTAGGGTAAGTCCACACTCAGCACTCATAAGCCAGAAAAGCAACCCCAGCTCTAGCTTAGAAACCTACCGCAGGAAAAGAAAGATGCGCAGAGCATACAAAGCCCAGTGAACATAAAGATAGATATAACGAAAGCAAAAGATAAAAAATCAAGATACGATACAAGGTACAAAGGATATCATAATACATGATCAAAGGGATACAAATATAAGATAGGACAAATCAGAAGATCAAATCATAGTGTAAGGTAAGATGAAATCAGAGATCAAATCAAGTCCAATTACCAAGCCCAAACAAATCATATCATAGTAAACCATGGATCGCGAAGCTCCAAAAAGTGAAAGACTGAATGCACCCAAACATCAGTCACCAAATATCCATATAAGCATAATGTCATAATCCATCAATACAAAACAAATCTAGGATGCATCCATAACGCCCCTAAAAAAAATAATAATACTTCATAATGCGGCATACATATCAAATGGAGACAGGTGTGAGAAATCAACACCCACACATGATCATGCAAAGGGTGGCCATCCATGACAAGCCATGTTACCTTCATGGCTAGGAAACAAATAGTGGCTTGGTCTCAAACTGAAGGGTTCAAAGCAAAGTCATATCGACAGTTATTCAAAGATAAAGGATAGGATTGACAAGGAGAAAGGAATCATAAAGTATAAAAGAATACACACAAAATAGAATAATGAAAGCCAAATTAATACAAAAAATGCATGAAAGCTAAAGGAAGAGACAACCATTTTCTAGAGAAAGGATAAGAATAGATATGATTATTAAATCAAATTAAACAAGATGTTCAAATTTCAAAGTTCAAATATCAAGAGGTAGCGATAGCAGGGTTCAAATCAGAACATAATAACAGATCGTAAAAGAGAACATCATAAAAGGCTCAAGAAAATGAGCAAATCACATAAGTAATCAAAGATATAGAGGAATATGTCATGAGAAACCTAACGATAAGGTCATAAAAACAAATAAAAAAAAAAGAATATCTGTACCTTATTCCGAAGCAAGCAATACACCAAAGAAAACACCACATGAATATCAAAATCACTCCCTCTTGACCGAGTACCAAAAGAAATGAATAATTCGATTACAAACCTTCATTAAAATTATACTTTCAATTTTTTAGTAACTTTCCATTTTTTAGACTTTCCCATTTTAGTAACTTTCCATTTTTAGTAACTTTCCGTTTTTAGTAACTTCCAATTAAGTAACTCTCTCCGTTTTAGGTAATATTCATCATTTTGAGATTCTATTAGCATTTTGAATAGCTTAGGGACTTAAAATGGCCAACCTTAACAAGTTTTTTAGGGTTAAATTATTGACACTTTCAATTTTTAGGGTTAAATATGCGCAAAATCAACAAAATTCAAGGTTAAAAGTGTAAACTAACAAAGTTTTCAGTGGATTTTTACATTTATTCAGATTATAACCCTTCCTATGTTTCTGTATTTGTACAAAGTCAAACCGCTTACATTTTTACATAATTTAACAATATTTAGTCTCTTTTTGGTTTATAAATATTAATAAAACATTATCTTTAATTATCCATAATTACAAAAACAATCCCTTATAGATTCAATATGACAAAATCATACTTATACATTAAATGAATAACCAAACTTCCAATTTTCAGAATTTCAATTTCATCCCTCTACTTTTAATAATTATAATTTCTAATTACTAATATATGTAATTTAACCATTTTAATCCAAAATAATATCAAAATGACATATTATACCCCCTAACTTATTTTAAACAGAATATATTAAAATATAATAACATGTCTAAAACATGACCCATAGTTATCAGAAATACTAAAACAAGTCCCTTATACTTTAAATATCAATTCGGCAATTCAATTAAATCCACAAAATCCTAATTTGATTTTTTCCAAACCACAAACACAATTATTTCCCAATCATTGGCATTAAATGCACCTAGAAAAATATCAAAACCCTAACCCTAATTTTTATTTATTGTCCTTTTTCTTTAATTCGAAATCGCAAACAATGATAAATACCCAATAATTAATCGAATTCATCTAAATTTTTCCAACAATTTATCCTAGTCATATTATGATATAAATAAACCTATTAGAAAAATACAAAATCAATTTACAGAATATTATTTGTGCTAATATTCATATTAGCTATATATAGTGGTTCGAAAACAAATTGGGAATTTAATTAAAAATAAAAATCAAATATAACATGAATGAATAATGTTTTTCTTATTTATTTTATGGATTTATCAAGATGATAAATGCAGATAACAAAAATACCTATGATGAATCTTGATGTATTTAATTAATTTATAGAACCAGTTGCTTAATCGAACCCAAAACAAATACCGACAATTCGAACCAAGCACTTTACAATCTTCCCACTATTTTTCCCACAATCCTTGACCTTCAAATCACCTTAGAAAAATCGTCCTTGCCTTGTAAAAATTTTGTGCCATCACTTTTGGTTTTTTAGGGTTTCGGGAATTATGGTTTTAGATTTTTAACAAATGAAAAGTGTATAAAAGATATACTAGGGAATTATTCCGAGTCATATGGGCTTTCAAATAGCCTCAAATCGATTTTAAATAATTAACCAAATTTAATTTTAAACTTATCTTAATTTATTTGATTAATTTGCAATATATAATAAATAATATACTAATTTCAGCATAATATATAATCTATCATATTAAGCATATTTTCTTACATAATATAAAGTATTTTAATCTTACAAAAATTTCATAATTGTCATATGTTGCATTTTTATAATTTCTATAATTAAAATGAAATTTATTTAAGCTTTTATGGAATTTTCTTGCATTAGGGGTATTTGGTATTTTAACACTTGTTGAGATTTTGTTTACAACCTTCTTCCCTCTAAAAAAAATTTTCGTCCTCGAAAATTGAAATGAACCGGAATGAAAACGAAATGAGAACGAAACGAAAACATACCGAACTAGACAAAGAAATAAGGATAACTAGCTCGCATAGACTCTTCGGTTCTCCCAAGGTAGCCTCGCCAGCTCTGGTGATTCTTCCAAAGGAATCTCACAAAAGGATTAACTTTGTTTCTCATGAACTCTCTCTTGACGACCCAGAATGGTATCAGGTTCCCCGGTACAAAATACATATCAGGTAGAATCTATCAAGAAGGATATGATGCGACCAGCAAAGGATATAATGGTATCCCTTCAAAAGAGATACTTGAAAGACATCGTGAACGTGCGATAACTGCGGAGGAACGCCAGCGATAACGAAACCTCCTCCAATACGTTTCCAAAAACCTCAACGGACCAATGAATCGAGGACGGAGCTTGCCCTTGATCCCTAAAACGTTTAACTCCTCTTGAATGTCGAAACCTTTAGAAATACAACGATCTCCAACTTAAACTCTAATCACGTCGATTCATATCATCAAAACCTTCGTCGCGATCTAGCCTCTTTCATCCTCCTTAGCACAGCCAACTATCTCATTAGTAATCTCGATGAGGCTCCGAACCTTTCAAATCAACTGTCAAAACTACTTCATTCCAACAAATAGTATGCTCGACATATTCTACCATACAAAAGCATGAAGGTGCGCCTTGATGCTAGCAAGCCAACTATTAGTTGTAGGCATCTCCACAAGACAAATATTCATCCCAGCAACCTGTCCATTCCAAAGCACAAGCCCTTAACATATCTTCCAAAGTCTGAATGGTCCTCTCTGACTGACCATCGGTTTGAGGATAAATGCTGTACTGAACTTAAGAAAGTTCCCCAAGCTTTCTGTAATCTTTCCAAAAACGAGACGTAAACTTCGATCTCGTCCGGAATACAATAGAAGTCGGTGTACCATGCAGTCTAACGATTTCCTGTCGAAAAATCTCCGCCAATTTACTAATACCATAGTTCTTTCGAATGGGTAAGAAATGAGCAGACTTGGTTAGCCGATCAACAACCACCCAAATCGCATCATGTCTTTTCTGAGTAGTAGGCAAAACCATAACGAAATCCGGAAATCCTCATCACCATTTCCACATAGGAATCTCCAACGGCTGTAACAAACCACTAGCCCTTTGATGTTCAAATTTTGACCTGCGGACAATCATACATTTGATACAAACGTAGCCACGTCTGTTTTCATGCCAATCCACCAAAAGTACGTTCAAATCTCTGTACATTTCGTTTAACATGATGAATAGTAATGGAGAACTATGAGGCTTCCGTCTAACCTTCTCGCTATAAGTGCCCTATCATATTGGCACACATAGTCTAATCTTCAAACCACACAACGCCGTCATCATCAACACTGAACCAGTAATGATTACGTCTTCACATTCTAGCACAATAGCCCACAACTCACCGTCGTCCCTTTGAGTTTCTTTGATCTGTAGCATGAGTTAAATCTATCCTCATACTCTCTCCAATAAGCCACAAGAACCTCGTACACATAGCTCAACATCAAAACGCTCTAGAATCACACGAAGGATATGGAATCAAAACAAGCTATCATCCAAGATTTTTGACTAATGCTCGGCAACCACATTAAGCCTTGCCCGATTTACTTTACCCTAAAACCTACCTAAGAAAAATAAGAAACCCGAAATTCAGCTTATGAATAAGCTGAAAATAAGCTTAAACGAGCTTATAACTATATGGGCAAAAACCCCCTTATATACCAAAGTGCCCAAGGGTCTAACAGAAAAGACCCAAGGGCACAGCGGTAGGAGTGTTTATAAAAGGAGGGTGTATTGAGGGTTGAGACCCGGGTTCGAGTCTTGCTCACTCGGGTTTCCCCTTATCTCCTCTTTTTTTTAGAAAAACTTTTTAAACAAACTTATTAAGCACCTTGAGCTTATCATTTTTTGTAACTACAACTTTTTGAGAGAAGCTAAAAATAAGCTAAAAAGGGCTTTTTGTTTGACAGTTGCTTATATTGAGCTTAAAGCAAAAATTGGCTTTTCTTAATGACTTTTATTAACAATTAAGCAAAGAAAGTGGGAAAATGAGCACACACAACTTAACACACAAACATTATGAACTACTAGGAACAAAACTAAGCAAATGAAATAAGCCCAATAAGCCAGAAATTGTCTTAAACACTCAGTAGTACTAACTTAAGAGTTAGTACTGCTAGGGTGAATTTTAAGTCAATAGGCTTGTTAAGGGGCAAGATAAGCTAAGAAACAAGGGAAAACTTAATCCTAATAAGCAACTACAACTAAAATAAGCTAAGAAAATCAGTCATAAAAGCCAAAAGACTAAAATAAGCCACAATCCTAATTCTGAGTTCAAAACAGTTAAAGTGGCACTTTTGGCTTAACATTAAGCAATCTAGGGGGGACTAAGGCTTAAGGCCACTAGAGCTTATCAATGGACCTAAGGGCAATCTAAAAAGCTAAAAAGAACTAGGGGATTAAGGACAAATAAGCTAGAAAGGTGGGCTTGAAAAAGGGTGTCTAGCACCAGGGGAAATGAACTAAAAAAAGGGCTTATCTTGACAGCTTGAAATAAGCTGTCAAATAAGCTTAAAATGAAAAATAGCTGGTAAACAGATTAAAAGGGGCTTGTGAAGAGCTTATATTCAAAATTCCATTTGCTAAAAACAAGTTAAACCTGCTGGTTTTTGTTTGTGAAAAAGGGCTTTTTCCTTTACTAAATGATGACACAAAAATTTGGCAGTTTTGACTTAGGGAAACAAATGACTCAAGACACTTTTTAAAAACTTGTTTAGACCTTACACCAATAATAGCACTACAACTTAGTTTACTAAGTTATCCAAATAAGCTCTTTGTGTCTCTTTAAAAAACACAGTTTTGAGGAACAATTTAGAAAATGTGAAAATCACTTTTTGGACTAAAAATTTTGGTATTGCACAGACTCGAAACAGTGCTTAATATCTTTAGCCAAAAGTTGGCCAATGGTCTAAACAACCCATGATGGATACTAACATTTTGACCCCATATTTGGGCTTAACCCAAACACCCCGTTTATTACCTTAAAAAATTGGATTTTAAACTTATAAAGAGTAGTTTAGGCACAATTTGTACCTCCAAATAAAAGAACAGTATTAACAGCTTAAGTTAAGCACTAAAAAGTAATAAAGCCAAAAGTAAATAAGCAAATAAGACATAATTTAGCTGAATTTAAGTTGCTCAAGTAACTTTTAGCAAAAATTTATATGGTGTACCTTTGATCCTTGCTCAAAACCAGGACGATGTCAACCTATATAAGCTTAAGACCTAACGCGGCTTATAAATAAGCTATATTTAAGCATACCAATGAGCATCTATGTTTTGCTCATGTTCATCCTTTAGCTTATCGAAACCAATGACTATTTTTTCTTTGAATTTTTCTTAATTTTTTGTATCAGAGCTTTAAAAAAAGGAGTATATCAGTGCTTTTATTATCGAGCTTATATGGTTTTAAGATACCACAAAGTAACTATAGAGACTGACATGTGAAAAGTTAAACTAATATATTCATTAATAAAGATAGTTACATGTACTTAAAGTTAAATTCAAGTTGTAAAAATAATGAGCTAAAAACTACACACTTAAAAACCACTACAAACTTAATGTACTAAATCCGTTTGCTACAATGGCTTCAAAAGCTGTTATAGCCAAATAGCTAGGTGTTTGGTCTTGCCCTGGTATGATTCCTTGTAGGAGACATAACCCGTCTGTGTTTCGTCTGGTGAGAGTGAATCTCAAGTTTAATCCTGGCACTTGGGTATGCTTGCTGCCACATAATTGATCTAAACTCTGTCTTTATGTTTGGACCAATGGTATTCCACAGGATTGCCATTGTTCATTGACCCATGTGGGTGTGGGGTGAGGGAGAGTGATAGGTTTGGAGGGACATGGGGAGGTCAACGAGGTGGAAAGGGACATGTTTGGGGTTTTATAAGTTTGGCGGGAAATGAGTTGTAGAAGATGTACAGTGTTTCAAACGGGGTGAGGGTTTGGGGGATTGTACAGGTTTGGTCCCTCATGGTTATAGTAGTTATTGCAATTTTAGTCCATGTGGTTGTAATTGTTTGGGTTTGACAGAAACAAACACCCCTGTGAATCGTTATTAGATTTATTCCACCAAAAGTCCTTGTGGTGTAAACTTTCTAGGGTTGCAGGAATGACCACTTGTGGTATCTCATTGGGAAAATGGGGCAGCATGATCCTCACAAGCATTTATTCTTTATTAACCCTTCATTAAATATAGTTAGGGACTGGCAATTTTGGCCACTTACTTATTTTTCTTCCACTTGTTTGACTTTGATTTGTCGGGGGTTGACTTTGGTTGAACTTTTTCACACTTGGGCTTTGTTAGACTTGTCTTATCACAACGCTTTTCCATTTCGTCCGGTATTTGTCTTTTTCGCTTCATTTTTTGTCCTTTTCTTTGAATATCCGTTCCTACAAAAACACATTAGCAAAACAAGCATATTTTGGGACATTTTAAGTCGTTTTTGGTTATTTTTAACTATGTGTTTAAAGTAAAATGGTTGTATAATCTATACTATCAGACCAACTATCTAGGGGGGAAACAAAGAACCTGGGAACATATAATGTCCCAAAGACTAGTGTGAGTGACGTTGTTATAAATGATTTAATAAAGCTTGTTTTTGTTTGTGGTAGTTTTTGAGGTCTCTCAGTATATGTGTGATAAAAAGGGTTATGAAGACTAGTGTGGGAAAACTCAAAAAGGGTGTATCTCACGAACTTTGCTAGAATATGATATATACACCCTTACCCTAATAGAAATAAAATCTGTTCCAAAGTATTTGTATTAACAGGTATGACAAAATTATAATGCTGGTGGTAAAATTAATACTGCTGTTAGACTAGTGAAATATCTGGCTTAACCAACTATGAATCAATAACTAGATCAACATCAAATGCATTACAAAAGAGATTTATCATATCACAAGGCTATTTAACACAAAAAGAACAGATTTACAATAAACACAGTTGTATTGTCAGGGTAAAGATACTACTGCGTAGGGAGTAGAGCTAGTAGTAAGTGAAAAAACAAGGAATAAGAGCTAATGCTTGTTAAGGCACTCGAGCATGCTGGGTTGTTGGTGAGCCAATATATACAGTTAGTGACATCGTTAAATACTTTCAAGAAATATTCTTAGATTAACTGCGCGAGGCAGATTTCAAGTCTATAATGGCTTGGATCTAAAAGATGTCTAGGCTATGAAGCTATTTTATGTGCAGAGCTACCCACCAGAGAGAAGGAGTAAAGGAAAAATGAGTTATTGACAAGATGGTTGATCAAGCAATGATTAAGGAAACAAATACTATCTTACTGGTGTATGAGATTATGATGTGGATTTTTTTCCTTGAGAGATGGTAAAGTTGAAATTTCTGGAAAGGTGTAATCTAAATCAGGAACATTGGAGTTTGTTAATGTGTCTACCTTTGTATAGGAGCTTAAGTTCTAACCTATTTAGTGTATCACAAATTATGTGACAAAAAGAATGATGTTCTTTGTTTACTGACACTAAATGTCTTGTGTGTATCATTATGATTTAAGCTACTTGATGAAACGTCAGGTTTTGACATGAGAGTTCAACGAAAGATAACATTTACAAGTGTTGACCTAAAAGAGCTGTGTTCCTTCTATAGGTTTAAACTTGCACTTTGGAAGGCCACAATTGAGGATAATCTAATTTGTGGCATATGAGGTGTTTAGGTTCAGCACAAACTTTAAAAAAATGAACAAACTGTTGTGAGGGAACTTTGTTAGAGTTTTGCTTTAAAAGGATTTTTTCAAAGATTTTTGAAAATGACCACTCTTGTGTTGCTTGTCAGAAAGGAAAGCAACACAAAGCCTCCTATAAGGCCAAACTTGTTAGAAAACCCTTACATATGCTTCATATGGATCTATTTGGTCCTATAAATGTTAAGAGTTTAATGAAAAAGTTGTATTGCCTAGTTGTCACTGATGACTTTAGTAGATTTTCTTAGGTATTCTTTTTGGCCACTAAGGATGAGACTAGTTGGATATTAAAGACCTTCATAACAGAAATAGAAAATCAACTAGATCAAAAAGTAAAAGTTATCAGATGTGACAATGGAACTGAGTTCAAAAAAAGTGTAATGAATCAGTTCTATGAAATAAAGGGGATTAAGAAGGAATTCAGTGTTGCAAGGACTCCTCAGTAGAATGGTGTTGCTGAGAGGAGGAATAGAACACTAATAGAGGCTGCAAGAACTATGTTAGTTGACTATAAGTTACAAACCACCTTTTGTGCTGAAGCAGTTAATACTGCTTGCTATGTGCTAAATAGGGTCTTAGTCATTAAGCCTCATAAAAAGACACCTTATGAACTTATTTGTGGGAGAACCCCATTGATAGACTTTATGAAACCTTTTGGGTGTCCTGTTACCATCTTAAATACCAGGGATCATCTAGGCAAGTTTGATGGAAAAGCTGATGAGGGATTTTTTTTGTTGGTTATTCTGTGGTTAGCAATGCTATGCGAGTTTTTAACAAGAGGACCAGGATAGTTGAAGAGATCTTAAACATTAGATTTTTTGAAAATACACCTAATGTGATAGGAATTAGACCAGACTGGCTTTTGATGTTGATTCTTTATCAAAATCAATGAACTATGTGCCAGTTATTGCAGGAAATCAAACTAATGGTATTGCAAGAAAAAGAGATAACATTGTTGCAGGTCAAGCTGAAAAGAAGACAGAACATGAACCTGATACCTCTCTGCACAACTGGTCCATTAATCTCTTAAGGTCCTAAGGATAGTGAAAAAGATGCTGGAATGAAGCCTACAGAAGTGGATGAAAATGAAGCTTCAGATAAAGATGGGAAGGATGAACAAGTCACAAGAAGTGAGTTTGAAAGGCTTCTTCAACAAGAAAAGCAGAATGAACATCCTAATAGCACTAATAGTATTAATACTGTTAGTACACCTGTTAGTACTGCTGGACCATCTTTTACTTATGATGATCAATCATCACCAGTTAATGCTGCTGAAGCTTCTAATACATTTGAGGATCATCTATTTGAAAGATTTTATCCTTTCAGAAATGCATTTACTCTTCCAAATATTCCAAATGTGACTCCAATAAATGATACTAGAATTTTTGATGGTGCATATGATGATGAAGTGGGTGCAAATGCTGACCTCAACAACTTGGAGACAACCATGAATGTCAGTTCTATTCCTACAACAAGAATTAACAAAGATCATCCAATTGAGTAAATAATTAGAGATTTGCACTCAGCTCTACAAACAAGAAGGATGTCACAACAAAATCTTGAAGAATATGGTTTGGTGAGCTATATTAACAAGAAGAGAAGAACTAATCACAAAGATTATCAGAACTGCTTGTTTGCCTGTTTTCTCTCTCAAAAAGAACCCAAGAAGGTGATTCAAGCTCTGGAAGATCCAAGCTGGGTAGAGGCAATACAAGAGGAGCTTCTACAATTTAAAATTCAGAAGGTTTGGACACTGGTTGATCTACCTAATGGCAAGAGGGCCATTAGAACAAAATGGGTCTTTAAAAAGGAAGAGAGAGGGATTGTAGTGAGAAACAAGGCAAGACTGGTGGCACAAGGTTATACCCAAGAAGAAGGCATTGAATATGATAAGGTTTTTGCTCCTGTTGCTAGGATAGAAGCAATCAAGTTATTTTTGGCCTATGCATTAATTATGGGGTTTATTGTGTACCAGATGGATGTGAAGAGTGCCTTCTTATATGGTACTATAGAAAAGGAGGTATATGTTTTCCAACCTCCTAGTTTTGAAGATCCACATTTTCCTGACAAAGTGTATAAGGTAGAAAAAGCTTTATATGGTCTACATCAAGCTCCTAGAGCCTGGTATGAGACCTTGTCTACCTACTTAATTAAAAATGGATTTAGAAGAGGCAATATTGATAAGACTTTATTCATCAAGAAGGACAAAGGTGATATCTTGTTAGTACAGGTGTATGTTGATGATATCATCTTTGGGTCAACTAAGAAGTCTTTATGTGATGAGTTTAAAGGTTTGATGCACAAGAGATTCCAGATGAGTTCTATGGGGGAACTCACTTTATTCTTAGGGTTACAAGTACAACAGAAGAAGGATGGAATCTTTATTAGCCAAGACAAATATATGGCTGACATATTGAAGAAGTTTGATTTTGCTACTGTGAAGACAGCAAGCACTCCCATGGAACCTAATAAGGCATTGGTTAAGGATGAAGAAGCTGAAGCTGTAGATGTTCATTTATACAGATCAATGATTGGATCATTGATGTACTTAACAGCTTCTAGGCCTGACATAATGTTTGCTGTGTGTGCTTGTGCAAGGTTCCAAGTTACACCTAAAACCTCACATCTTCATGTTGTGAAGAGGATCTTTAGATACTTAAAAGGTCAACCTAAATTGGGCCTTTGGTATCCTAGAGATTCACCATTTGACTTGGAAGCTTTTTAGGATAGTGATTATGCTGTTGCTAGCCTTGACAGGAAATCCACAACATGAGGTTGTCAATTTCTTGGCAAGAGGTTGATTTCATGGCAATGTAAGAAGCAGACTATAGTTGCAAATTCTACTAGTGAAGCCGAGTATGTTGCTGCTGCTCATTGCCGTAGACGGGTGTTATGGATCCATAATTAAATGCTTGATTATGGGTTCAACTTCATGAACACCATGATTTATATTAATAATGAAAGCACCATTTGCATTGTAAAGAATATAGTGTTTTACTATAAAACCAAGCACATTGAGATAAGGCATCACTTCATCAGAGATTCTTATGAGAAGAAGTTGATTCAAGTGATCAAGATTCACACAGACTACAATGTTGTAGATCTTCTCACAAAGGCATTTGATGTTAGCAGGTTCAACTTTTTAATTGCTAGCATTGGATTACTTAATCTCTAAAGATATGCTTGTCTTAGAAATGTATTTAGAAGTAAAACTGGTAGTTGTAAGATTAATGTTGCTAGGCAGGTTTTAGTACTGCTAGGCAAAACATTAGTACTGCTAAGTATAATTAGTACTGCTAGTTATACTTAAGACTGCTAGTTAAAACTGTTAGTCATAATTAATATTGTTAAACAAGATCTACTTTGGATTGTGTATTCTTGGTTTTGGACTAACATTTGCAGGCTAAGCATATTGAGTACCTGGTATTGAATTAAGGGAAGGACATGTAACATCAAACAAAAGTGTGTGATGTGTCAAACACCTAGGCAAATCAAAAGAGGTCGGGACACCAAGATACCTCAGTCTAGTGGTCCCCCTGAAAAAGGTTGGTGATGAGGCTGTCCATAAGGAGTTGGGTGACAGAATGGAAAGGGCTGCCACTACTGCTTCTAGCTTAGAAGCAGAGCAGGACAGTGGTAACATAAATTAAGACCCAATCCATGGCAACACTTAATGAGCCAAGTCCTTAGGGAATTGGTTCAGGTAGTGGTCCCAGGTGCCAAGATACCATATTGGGGGTGTAGATGCTCAAACTAGGTTTGGGACTACATCTAAATAGTCCAATGATCCACCTCTCTCAAAAGTTAACACATTTGGAAGTGGGGAGGACAGTATGCAACTAATGGAATTGATGGCACATTGTACAAAACTGTCTGCATTGGTGAGCTCAAAAGAATAGAGAGATTTGTGATATAAAAACAGAAAGAGTGATATGGTGAGCCAAAAGAAATGAGAGATTCAGTGAGCTTAAAAATAGAAAGAGAGATGTGAGTATGAAAAACAGACAAAGAGTTTTAGTGAGAAAAAGAAATGAGAGATACTGTGAGATGAAAAATAGAAAGAGAGCAGTTCAGTAGCAACATAGCTTCCAAAAGGGTCACTTTTCACCTCAATGGAGATTCTTAATACATACTATTCTTCATTGCTTAAGTCCTAAGAAGACTACTTGGGAGCAGTTTAGTAGCAACATAGCTACTGCTATCATTTGCTTGGCAACAAATAGGACTTTCAACTTTTCTAAGATGATTTTCGAAGGTATGCTGAAAAACTTGAACAGTAGGTCAAAATTCTTGATGTATCCTAGATTCATTCAAATCTTTTTGAACAAGTACAAAAGACAACTTCTCCATCACAAAAGAACTTATGTTGCTCCTACACTCACACAAAAACTATTCAGCAACATGAGAAGGGTAACCAAGGGTTATACTGAGGTAAACATTCCACTATTTCTAACTATGCTCATGCACCTGAGTCATCTCCCTCTAGAATAACATCTTCACCATCCTTATCACCCCAAACACATCCATCCACATCTCCACAAAGACCTACACCACCATTCATGCAAACTATCCATGATGCAGAAGAACCTGCTACTATGCCCCCATGATTCATCTCAACCAAAGGTTCAATCACTTGGCAGTGA
>BQNB010038272.1:0-48868 GCA_026074375.1 Tanacetum coccineum | reverse complement strand
GTAAGAGATTCTCCTGCTTCAGAGGTGAACTTATCAAACTCATTAATGAACCATGACTTCTTTCTTGTTTACTTAACTCAGTATCTTGCATTTGTCATTTGACTCTATCCCACATCTCTTTTGCATTTTCGCATGCATCCACATAATTGTAGATATCATTGGGTATAGAGAGAAGAATCAGATTCATTGCGTTAATGTTTGCCTTATACTGTTTCAAATCATCACCCACAAGATCATCCTCAGTTTGAGTTGTTTTTGCTGTGGTAGCAGTAGCTGGTATCTCTTTAAACTCATACGGGCCAACCTTAATCGAATGTCTAAGAAACTTCCTCGTATCCCTCTTTCATTTAATGTACCTCATAAACCAAATTGCCCGATACATAACTTTCTCTTTCTAGCATAGGAGGACGAGTCTCCGACCCATAATCTGCAAGTGATTGCTGATGTGTACTCGTCATTGTGTGTGAAACAATATATGGATCTTTTTAGACGAAAAAGAGTTCTATTGTGAAATTAACGAACTAATAACTTTTTAAGAATACAATCGAATTTGTATTGTGAAAAAGAGTTCTATTGTGAAAAAGATTTCACATATACTCAATCACAATCGAATTTGTCTCTTGTCGTATATGAAACCAATTGAAATTGTCTACGTCAAAATTAGAAATCCCAATCGAAAATTCCTTAACCGGATTTGAATTACAATCGAAAATGCTTTAACCAGATTTGAAATACAACCGAAATTGCTTTAACCGGATTTGAAATACCAATCAAAATTGTCAATACACACAAACAATCCAATTTCGATCTAAGCCACAAGTATCCAATCGAAATTAACCAATCTTGATCCAAAACCGGTTATGTAATCGAAAATACCAATTTCGATCCAAAAACGGTTATCCCACCGTAAATGATCAAATTCGACCGAAAAACATTTATCCAATCGAAAAAGCAGTTATTCCACCAAAAATCAACAAATTTGATGCAAAAACGATTAATTCAATCGAAAATGATCAATATCGATCCAAAAATGTGTATTACACCCGATATCAGACAACACTAAACTCGGCTAGTTTTTTCTCAGACAACACTGATCTCAGATATATTCACTTCTCGGACAATTACCACAAATTAGATCAAATTTCTTATACATGTTGATTTTCTAATCGAAATTACACAAACTTCAACAAATTATATTAAAATCGTTACACGATCGAATTTAAGACAATTACAATCAAGCTCTTAAAAATGGTTTATTAAACGTAATTACTTCAAAGTCTGTTAATCGAAATTAACACAATGAATTTTCTCTCTATTTTCCAAATTCTATATCGTTTTAAGCTCAAAACTATCAATCAAATTTGACAAACATACTATAAAACACCACGCTACTCAATCTTGATTCACTTAAAAACACGTTTGACACAATCAAATTTAATCAACATACTTTTGAACTCAGTCGAATTTGTTAATCAACACACTTATGCTAATTTCGATCGTCTTTTTCAACATAAACTACAATCGAAATTACTTAAATTCATAATTAACCAATTTCAACTCGATCGAAAATGCGTAAAAACATTTTAGACATACACGAATTACTTAACGATCAAATTCGATCACTTCAAAATCAATTTCTGTAGCTTCGAAATCAATTTCGATCACAATAAAACGTATACAAACTGAATAATCACAAATAGATCACTCTTAATCTCTAATGGCGTATGATACCACTTGTTAGGTCTTGTTTTATGATATCGTATCACACTTAGTAAAGGTTTAGGATCATAGAGATTGAAAGAGAGGAAGCAAGTTTTGAAATATAAAGTGTAAAATGTATTAAGAGAGAGAGAGAGAAAGGATGATAGAGGTTGTGCATTACAAATGACAAGCTTACTTACCTCCTCTTCCCTTTTAAGAGAAGGTATTAATAGTGTTGACTACACTATGACTTTATTCATCCTACTCTACTTTACTAAGGGTGTTTAGTGAGCTTCTTTTCATTATTTAGCTCACTAAACCTTATTACATTTCTAATAAAAGTAAAACATAACTAAACTTATTACAAAATAAATAAACCCACTTAAGTATCTAATAATAGACACTTTTTATTCCTAACAACAAGTGAATAGTAGCTCTTGATACCATGTAGAACCTAAAGATCGACATGATTTATATTATTGATAATAAACTAAGAGAATACAAGGAGTATATATAAGACAAACAAAGATAAAACCCTAAAAGCTAAATGGATATTGGGCCTCTTATGGGCTATATGCTAACAGTGATAACTAACAAATCATGAAGTTAGTTGGAAAGGGTTTTGAATGTAGAAGTTTAACATGAAAATATGAGTGCTCGTGATCATTACCCTTGGGAATTAGGCCTTTACCATCAAGCATCGACTAATTGGAATTAACGTTGTCGATTCTATATATCCTTTATTGTATGGCATGCCTTTTAAACATTCAAAATTCTGTTTAAGGATGGAACGTGTCATTTGTTATACAATAGCGAAGCAAATGAGAACGTTTGAGGTCAATATGCATCACTTTTGGCTAGGACAAACCACGATGTTTGAGGCTTGGCTTGGACTATTTTTGAGGTAAGTTAGACCAAACGATGTCGTTTAGGGGTAAGACAATCCCGTTTATGGATGATCTTTTTACTTTGATAATGCATGTAAACTTAACGGAGTCGTTCAAGTCTTTTTTCTTCATTTTTCTTAAATATAGTTTATAAAAGTTATTTCCACCAACCTTCATGCATAAGTGATAAGTTTACCAAACCTGTTTTCACTGAGGTGTCACCATCATCAGGCAACAAAAGGTTGAAATTTTGAAGATTTCGAATTGCACTTACTAGAACTTCAATTCCTTAAACCACAAAATAAGATAAAACCTGAAAACCTCCATATATCAAACCCAGAAACATAAAATTGACGCACTAAACTAAATTGCAATGTTATAGAATCCAAATTCACAAAAATAAGAAGACCAAAACGGAAGCACCAATATACACCTACATCCATCGCCATGCAGTAACGACTTAACACTTTTATCTAAACAATTTGAATTGGTGCATAGGCTCATATATGTAAGATGTATATGAACAAAGAGGAAAGACCCGCCATGGCTGCAGTAGTACAAATGATCCGCCAAAATATCAGTTATTCTCAAACGTTGAACGATTCCCCTTAGATAATTAAAATACCACAAATTTATCATCATCGTCTACTAAATCAAGAATACTTGAATATAAATCTCTTTGTAACCTTCATATTCAAAAGATATATTCAACAACCATCCATAATTTATCAGCAGTTTTTCAAAATCACAGTCTACATGAAAGACATTGATGCATATTAATTTTTAAATTAATTTTGCAAGTTTTAAATTTATAAAACTCGTCTACCGATGTCTACACGCACTAACGGGCAGAGAACCCGGTCGTATGTAGTGCAGGACTTGGTAAATCCGAGGTCGTCACAAGAGCTAAGTTGTATTAGTTTTAATATGAAATGTGTCATAGTTTTAAAAATGGTTTTGAATTAATTTAAGGTCTTAACAAGAAAATAAATGTGAAAAGTAAATGATTTGAGAATAGTCAAGGAGAAAGATGTACTAACTGTAACACCCCCAAATTGGGGTCGCAGCGGAATAATGTGTCCGGGAGCGTTACATCATAGATCAATAGCACAAGATATGAGAACGACCTCTAAAAGAGTCGTTTAAAATACGATACATTGGATTTATTGATATTGTTTAATACAAAGCACAACGGCTTAAGTTGTTCAACATTTGATAACAAGATTTTAGATCATAACAAAAATCCCAAGATGTAATGACTCCAAATCTTTAATGCATGACTCCCCAAAAGAGTATCCCAATGTTTCCTTAGCACCTCGTGCCTCATTGACCTGAGAAAACATGCTTTAAAATGTCAACATAAAGTTGGTGAATTCATAGGTTTATGTAAATATAATGTAGGACCGCAAGATTTCCCCGTGATTATGCAACATGTGCACCCATCACAAAATGGAATTACGTTTCCCTAAACTCATGACACTGAAGCTCGACATGTATGAATGCAATATAAATATTGCCACATTGCACGTGATGATGTTCAACCCGAAACATCCCAAATCCGACATGATATACATCGGTTGGTTCACTCCGTGACACCAGTGAGAGCTACTCACCCGGATGGGGATGTCAATCCTAAATAGATCTATTTATAACATTCGCGCTTACAATCCAGTAATTGACAGTTCATGATAGTGGGCTCAGTGGGTTATCGCTACTTAGGCAAACACGTAATCAAGTTTGAAAATGTCCACTTGCGTCCAAAATGAAATCAAGTATTGTATCTCATCGTGAGATATGTAAATGAGTATGTAAATCAATTAGTAATGAGTTGTAAATGAACATGTAACAAGTTTGAATCAACCATGTAAATAATAGTGTAAACAAAGCATATCTCCCACCCAAAAATATATGTAAAACAGTAAACATGTGGCCTATAAACTCAACCTATATATTAAATAAACTGAAGTATATGAAATCAAGTGAATGAAAAACGTCACGATCAGACCCGGAAACGCAACCTAATTAAATAATGGTCGGTATGAAGTTACTAAATACTTTTGAATAACTAAAACACATATAATTCTAATATAGTTACATTCACCACCTAGAAAGTGTTTGTTTAATTTATAAAAATTAAACACGTAAATTTTGTACTTGTAAAATAAATGTCCATGTAATTGTAATTGTAAAAATAATATACTTGTCCAACAATTCGTATTTGCCAAAAATACTTGATATATTATTCATATAATTTCATTATATAAATAATTTAATTATTTGATAAAATAATATTTATAAGGTTAAAAACGTTTATAATGTCACTTTTAATAAAAACGTCGCATCTTTCTCTGTTTTTTAATCCGTTTTCTCGTTCTTAAACATGGTAAGGATTTGTATTTGAAGAATAATAATCAATATAATACATTTATTCTGATTCAACTTTACTGTTATGAACAGTAACCGTAATGTAGATTTATAAAAATAAACTTTTATAAATTATTAATTGTTGAAATTGTATATTAATTGTATCTCATCCGTTTCAATTCAGTTTTTAGTGATTCTTATGTCCACGTCTTCATAATTAAAAACTATATTTAAGAAAATTAATTTCCTAAAGCCTACTGTTATGAACAGTATCATGGTTTTATAATTTTTTTTTATAAAAATACTTTTTGTCGTTAACTTGTAAATAGCGTATCTTCTTTATTTCAAATCCGTTTTTAATGTACCTTATAGTTTTGAAATCCTCATAAATTGTACTTTATCAGAATGATGAGCTTCCATTTTATCAGATTCGAAAATTTTGAGTTTTTATAAAGTTGCTTTAATAACGTTTATTTTACTTATTTAACACTAAAACAATGTAAAATCCATAACTAGTTCATTATCCATTGGTTTTCCAAGTTTCTTATATTTTTGAAATCAAAAAAATATGTACTTTTAAGGAAAAATATAAAACATTCTGATTAGGTTCGAATTTATATAGTTTTTATAAACTTAGTTTTATAAAAACACTTTTATACACATTATCTCAGTAAAAATCAATAAACTCCCTTTCGTTATTATCGGATTTTCAAGTTTGTCCTTTATATGCTTTACCGATCGTTATGAGATGTAATTATGTGTTATAAAAAATATAAAAATGAATTTTATAGGGTTCTAATGAACATAACATTAATGTTTAATGTAACTTGTTTTTAATACACTTTAAACTACAATAAAGTTACCACAAGTCCACTAATTTATAAATTACATCCATTGTGTATAAATTAAGTCTTCTATATTGTGTCCATCATAATAAGTCCATATTGTCCAAGGAAATTGTTCAACATATTTATTTACTTATCTAAACTTTATAACATACAAATGAAATAATCTAAACTTGACAAAATAATTATATAAATTATCCATGGCTTGGTAAATGTCCTTATTTTTAAACATATTAACAATTTTCAACATCCTCTTAAACCATAAAAGAAATTAAATTTTATTGTATGTATTGTACATACATGGTTTTATTTTATAAACTTTTTTTTTCCCAATAAAGTAAACACTAGGTGATGAATTAACTATACACAATTAAATAGAACTATGAACTAATATATGAAAAGATTAAGTTCTTAGAAGAAGCTTATGAACTCGAGTGATGATATACAAAGCAAAACCAAGTGTATAACCCTAATTACTTCCAACAAAACCTTAATAACTTTTACAAGAAAACCCTAATTACTTCTTGCTTGCAAACCCCTTAATACCAAACCAAGCTTCTAAGGACACCAGTTTATAAAATTAATAATAACTCTTGTACACTTGTACTAGCTTAGAAATCAATAACTATGAAAATATGTATGTGTGGAGGGTGAGCCGTGGGTTGGAGAGCTCACGGAGAGGTTTTTACTTTGTTTTAGCTTTAAGAAATGATAAGTGTGTGCATACTTCACTTTTTGCATCCTATTTATAGATGAGTAAGCATGAATACCATCTTAGGGAAACCAACAAATGGTTTTTGGTGCTAGAAAGGTTGTGTTCAGTTATGGGGTTCAAAAAAGGGGAACAACATGAGTTTTTAAGTGATTAAGCACAAGCTAAGAGTAGGGAACACGTTTGTGTCTTGTAAGGGATGATGTGACTATACTTCCATGCTTGAATCTTGTCTCTTTTGGGTCTTGTAGTCTAGCTGTGAGTTAGAGCATAAAAGAGAACAAGAAAATGGTTAAAAGTGGTGGTTTGATCAATTGGATAACAAGTATGATGGTTTATTCAAGTTAGTGGAGGTGTAGGGATTTAATTTCAAGTGCATGTATTGTATATGCAGTAATTTCATCTAGGGGCTGAATTAGACAAGGTTTTATGAGATTTTTGAGTATTGTTGGTATTAGTGGGTATTTGTTGAAGTATATATGTGTTTATGGTTTGCCATGCATGCAAAAGTGTAGTTTTATTGCGTTACGTAAACCTTTTACGTAACCAACAAAAATAAAAAGCGTAAAGTTACAAATTATCATCCTAATAATTAATTGTTTGATGCCCGTTTACGTTAAATGCTCATTTTTAGTTTACGCGATTTAGCTAAACGATGAAAATTTAAAGTGGACGCGCAAAAGTTTAAAATAAATATTTGAATGTTAATTGTCGTAAAAGATGTGAAAATGTGAATTGTTACAGTCTCCCTGTGCTAAAAGAATTGCGTCCCGCAATTCAGTTCGAGTTGCCTTCCAGAATAATGTTGATGAAGAGGTGTTTATACTCGTCTTAATCCTCCTAATGTGTGCTAAGTAAATTTTCTATCTTGATGTGGAATCACATTGGTACGGGTCTCAATTTCCTTGATGACGGTTGAACTTGTCGACGGGTTGTCCTTCAAGAATAAAAACAGAAATTTTTGATTTTTAACAAAAGTTTTATAGTGACTACTCCTCAACATGGCATTGTACTTCCCTGAATTATACATAGTTGATCAGGCTATGTATATTTGAGAGCTAACAATGCTATGCGAATTTTTTTCAAAATAGTGTTATGATTTCATAATATTTGTGCGAGTAGTTTGCATAAATAGTTAGAGAATTAAAGTAACTTTGACAAAACTTTCACAATACATAGATTTGATAGATAATTGAAATGGTTCAGTACAACGGAAATGAAAAGGGTACAACGGAATTTTGAAAGAGTACAACGGAAATTTCTAAAGAATTGTAGCCTATGGTAGTTCCAACTCAGGGTTCACTAGTCGAGGCGAGGAAGTATTCCTCCTGAGCTTCGATCTCATCTTTAATATTGTTAGGGTCTTGGTCGGTTTCTTCTCCTCCCAAAGCATACACCACTCCATGTGCTTTAGTATCTTCAGCTTGGTTTCCATGATTTTGATTCCTTAGCTCTGGGCAATCACTCTTGTAGTGCCCTTGATTTCCACATTCATAGCAAGTGATGGTCTGTTGATTGTTAGCAGTAGTAGGATTCCAACAATCCCTTGTCAAATGGCCGACTTTCTTGCAGTTCGCGCACTTTACAGTGCACGGGCCATGGTGGTGAAACTTGCACTTATTGCACAACAGAAGAGTTCCAGTATACTCTTTCTTTTCACCAGACCCAATGGTGTAAGCTTGAACCACATTCTGCCTCTTGGGAAGTTGTTGTTGAGCTTGGTTGTTGTTATCAAATTTCCTCTTATTTTCAGCTTGCCTTTTAGCATAGGCACAAACCTTCTTGTCCATCAAATCATTTGCTAGCTCGATTGCTTCTTGCATTATCTTTGGCCTAGCCGACATCACATTAACTTGAATCATGTCAGGAAGTCCGCCACCATACTTCTCCATCTCATCAGATTCCTCGGGAAACATCCTCCCGTACATCAATGCTAGACCCTGAAAGCGTTGGGTATAACCCACAACGTCAATACCCTTTACCTTCAGGTTCTAGATTTCAATCTCTAACTTTTTGATCTCACTTCTTGGACAGTACATGACAGTCATTATCTTCATGAGAGTTTTCCAGGGCATGCCATAAGCGGCATCATGACCAACTGTCTTGACATGGGAGTTTCACCATGTTAAAGTAGCACCAAGAAGAGTGCAAGTAGCAAACTTGACTTGGTTCTCAATAGTACAGTTACTTATATGGAAAACCAATTCCATCTTTTCAAACCACTGAGTTAGACCAACAACTCCTTTAGTACCCTTAAAAGTAAGGGGTTGACAGTTCAAGAAGTCCTTGAAAGTACACTCTTGGGGAGTACGAGTAGGTCTTTCAGTTCCTGATCTTGAATTTTGGCTACCATTGTCATTCACACCGTTGTTTCTTAATTGTTCTTGATTTTCGAGTGCTTTAACGACTCGTGTTTCGATTAGCTGATTGATGGCAGCAACACTCATTGGTGCATCAGTAGTAGTGCTAGTATTTCTAGCAGGATTGTTGGCAGTTCTAGCAGATGGGGCTCTTCAAGCAACTGGAGCTCTTCTGGCAACTGGAGCTCTTTTGGGAGGCATGATTCTTCAAAATCACAGAGTAATAATTAATTTTTTTTTCATTCCAAAAGTCGTGTTCCAAAAGTGAAATGTTGTGAAATGATGTGTTGAGGTTGAGTATGAGTTTTGGACCATTGTGTTATTCGTAATGTTTTGAGAATTGTTCTAGTATTTATATAAATAACCCTTATATAAATAATTGTAGAGTATACGTAAGGGAATGTAAGCATATATATGTGTATATATTTAAGACCCTTATAGTAATATGCGTAGTATAATATGAACACGTATATGAATCATGTAAGCATCTAGTATAATCAATTAATGCAACTCAATGGTGTATGTCATGTATGCATCTAGTACAACTACTAATGCAAACAACTAGTATATGTATGTCCCGTGAAAACCTTTTGTATAATGCAATGTTTGAAAACGGTTATAGTCTAAGTAAAAACATTTAACCTGGTTCTTTATAACCTTGGCTCTGAATACCAATCTGTAACACCCCCAAATAGGGTCGCAGCGGAATAATGTGTCCGGGAGCGTTACATCATAGATCAATAACACAAGATATGAGAACGACTTCTAAAATAGTCATTTAAAATATGATACATTGGATTTATTGAAATTGTTTAATACAAAGCATAACGGCTTAAGTTGTTCAACATTTGATAACAAGATTTTAGATCATAACAAAAATTCCAAGATGTAATGACTCCAAATCTTTAATGCATGACTCCCCAAAAGAGTATCCCAATGTATCCTTAGCACCTCGTGCCTCATTGACCTGAGAAAACATGCTTTAAAACGTCAACATAAAGTTGGTGAATTCATAGGTTTATGTAAATATAATGTAGGACCGCAAGATTTCCCCGTGATTATGCAACCTGTGCACCCATCACAAAATGGAATTACGTTTCCCTAAGCTCATGACACTGAAGCTCGACATGTATGAATGCAATATAAATATTGCCACATTGCCCGTGATGATGTTCAACCCTAAACATCCCAAATCCGACATGGTATACATCCGTTGGTTCACTCCGTGACACCAGTGAGAGCTACTCACCCGGATGGGGATGTCAATCCCAAATAGATCTATTTATAACATTCGCGCTCACACAAAGTAATTGACAGTTCATGATAATGGGCACAGTGGGTTATCGCTACTTAGGCAAACACGTAATCATGATAAAATGTACACTTGCGTCCAATTTGTAAAACAATGCATGTTTCTCACCCCAAAAGTTGTAAATCATTGATATAGTAAAACATGGGGCTATGAACTCACCTTAGTGAATAAACTGGAGTATATGAATCAAGTGAATGAAAACGTCACGGATAAGACCGAATGCAACCTAATTAAATATAGGTCGTATGAGTACTAAGTACTTTGAATAACTAATACCACATATAATTCTATATTATATAAATAATTTAATTATTTGAGAAAATAATATTTATAAGGTTAAAAACGTTTATAATGTCACTTTTAATAAAAAAAACGTCGTATCTTTCTCGTTTTAATCCCGTTTTCATCGTTCTTTACATGTATGGATTCGTATTTGAAAAATCTAATCAAATATTACATTTATTATATTCATATTTACTGTTATGAACAGTAACAGTAAGTGTAGATTTACAAAAATACTTTTTATAAATTTTAATTGTTGAAATCGTATATTAATTGTATCTCATTCATTTTAATTCGGTTTTTAGTGATTCTTATGTCCACTTCTTCGTAATTAAAAACTATATTTAAGAGAATTAATTTCCTATAGCCCACAGTTATGAACAGTAGCATGGTTTTATAAAATTACTTTTATAAAAATACTTTTTATCGTAAACTTGTAAATAGTGTATCTTCTTTATTTCAAATCCGTTTTTAATGTACCTTATAGTTTTGAAATCCTCGTAAATTGTACTTTATCAAAAATATGAGCTTCCATTTTATCAGATTGGAAATTTTTGAGTTTTTATAAAGTTGCTTTAATAAAGTTACTTTTACATATTTAATTACTTAAAACATGTAAAATCCATAACTAGTTCATTATCCATTGGTTTTCCATGTTTCTTATATTTTTGAAATCACAAAAATATGTACTTTTAAGAAAAAATATAAAACATTCTAATTAGGTTTGAATTTATATAGTTTTTATAAACTTAGTTTTATAAAAACACTTTTATACACATTATCTCGTAAAAATCATAACTCCTTCGTTATTTATCGGATTTTCAAGTTTCTTATATGTTTACGATCGTCATGAGATATACTATTTTTATAAAATAAAAAAATGAATTTTATAGGGTTTGGATGAACAGTAATATTTAAAAGTTTAATTAACTTGTTTTATACACTTTTAAACTTAAAAAAGTTACCACAAGTCCTCTAATTTATAAATTACTTCCATTGTGTATAAATTAAGTCCTCTACATTGTGTCCATCATAATAAGTCCATATTGTCCAAGAAAATTATCTAACATATTTATTTACTTATCTAAACTTTATAAATAAATAAATAAATAATCATAACTTGACAAATAATTATATAATTTATCCATGGCTTGTAAATCCTTGTTTTAAACATATTAACATATTTTAAACATCATCTTATTCACAAATAAAATGTATTTCGTGTATGTATGTACAAGTTTTTATTTTATAATTTCATAAAATAAACATAGGTGATGATTTAACTATACACAATTATATAAAACATAAAATTAACATTGAAAAGATTAGGGTTCTTAGAAGACCTTAATAAAGATGAGTGATGATAATACACAAGAAAAACCCAAGTGTATAACTCTAATTACTTCCACAAAACCCTAACTTTTACCAAGAAAACCCTAATTCTTCCTTGCTTGCAAAACCTCTTTAATTACCAAACCAAGCTTCCAAGACACCTTGTATATATTTAATAATAACTCTTGAACACTTGTACTAGCTTAGAAACCAAAAACTATGATTGTATGAATGTGTAAAGAGTGAGTCGTGGGTATGGTTGTGAAAAAAGAGAGTGTTTGTACTTAAACTTGCTTGGAAATGTTAAGTGTGTGTCTCTTCAACTTTATGACTACTATTTATAGCCAAGCAAGCATGAATACCATCTTAGAGAAATCAACAAATGGTTTTTGGTGTTGCTTCTTTGTGTATCTGGTTATGGGAGCCATGAGGACAAGAGAAATGAGTTTAAAATTAGTTTAGGTCTTGTAAGAGTAGGTGCAAGGTTGTTGTTTTGTAAGAGAGTGATGTGACCTTACTAACATGCTTGTCCTTGGTCTCCTCTTTTGCTTGTGATCTTGCCATGAATAAGAGCTCAAAGGGGGACACAAATTGGGTAAAAGATGGTTGTTTGATCCATTGGATAACAAGTAATGTTGTTTATTCAAGTTAGTGGAGCATTGTTGGATTTAATTTCAAGTATAGTGTTGTATATGAGCAAATTTCATCTAGGGGCTGAAATAGACAAAGGTTTATGAGATTTTTAAGTATTATGGGTATTATTGGGTATTTGTTGAAGTGTAGGTGGGTTTATGGTTTGCCATGCATGCAAAAGTGTAGTTTTATTGCGTTACGTAAACGTTTTACGTAACCAATAAAAATAAAAAGCATAAAGTTTTAAATTATCATCCTAATAACTTTATAACACTTACTTGACATAAACATTTTAATTGTTTGATTCCCGTTCACGTTAAATGGTCATTTTTAGGTTACGCGATTTAGCTTAACGGTAAAAATTAAAAGTAAACGCGTAAAAGCCTCAAAATAATTAATTGAACAATTGAAGTCGTAAATGACCTAAAAATGTGAAGTGTTACAGAAGATGTGTGGTTGGAAGTGAAACCCTCTAAATTCTGGCGCATTATCATTCAGGACCAACTGGTGGGCATCATAGTGCTAATGTTACTGCAAAGAAGGTTTACGAGTCCGGATTTTATTGACCTAGTGTCTTTAAGGATGCTAATGAGTACGCAAGACGATGTGATGCATGTCAAAGATCAGGAAACATATCTTCAAGGAACGAAATGCCTCAAAATAACATTCAAGTATACGAAGTCTTTGATGTTTGGGGATTAGATTTTATGAGACCATTTCCCCAATCTAGAGGTAATAAATACATATTAGTAGCTGTAGATTATGTGTTCAAATGGGTCGAAGCTCAAGCAGTACATGCGAATGATGCGCGTGTTGTGGTTAAGTTTTTAAGAAGTTTATTTGCTAGGTTTGGAGTTTCTAAAGCTTTGATTAGTGATGGAGGGACATATTTTTGTAATTCTCAGCTTGGAAAAGCTTTACGAAGATATCGTGTGACTCACAAATTATCCATGGCATATCACCCTCAATCTAATAGACAAACTAAAGTTACTAACAGGGCTATTAAGGGTATCCTAGAGAGATTAGTGGGGTACAATCCTAAACATTGGTCGAAAAAACTTAACGATGCATTATGGGCATTTAGGACGGCCCACAAAACACCGACAGAGTGTACACCTTTTAGACTAGTTTATGGTAAAGTATGCCTGTAGAGATCAAGCATAAAGTACATTGGGCATTAAAACAATGTAATATGGATCTAATGCTTGCTAGCGAAAGTCATCTTATGCAGCTTAATGAGTTAGCCGAATTGAGAGATGGTGCTTATGAGAATACTAGAATTTACAAAGAACGGACCAAGAAATGGCATGATTCTAGACTTCGTGGTGATAAAGATTTTAAGGTAGGCGACAAGGTGCTACTTTATAATTCTCGTCTGAAGATGTACCCTGGAAAACTTAAATCGAAATGGAGCGGTCCTAACATTGTTAAAACGATGTATCCACATAGGGCTATAGGTTTTTACTGACAGAGACGGGTTTAGCTTCAAGGTCAATGGACAATGATTGAATAAATATTATGGAGGTAACATTGACAAAGAGGATGATGAGGTTATAAAATTTGAGAATGGTGTGACGTGAGGCTGAAGGGAGTCTAACTTAAAGAATCTTACAAAAACAAAAGTTTTTGTCGGGAGACAACCCGGAATGTAATTTTCAATTTTGTATCGAGTCTGTCTTCCCAAGTTACCAATACGGCGTATCCCCTTTCATAGGATACGACATATTAATCTAACATGGACGTTATCCCTTTTTATTTTTTCTGCATTATTGTCAGATTTGTCAATACGGCGTATTCATAACCATGATACGGCATATTTGACTTCTGACACGTAATTAGGATTTTTCTTACAGGATTCAATACGGCGTATCTGGAAACATGGATACGGCGTATCGACTTCCTATACAAATTTTTTGTTTTTATTTCGTTTACTAACCGTACGATTATCGAAGATAGAATTGCACTTGTTTTCTTACATCTTATACAGGATCTTGCTGGAACAAAAATAAGAAATTGGTGGTGTATTCACAATCTGGATTTTTTGCTCATTAAATCAATAATGGAGAATCTACCGAGCAAAATATCAAGGGAGTTTCTCATTCTAATTCTTTTTAATTCCTGTTTTTAAATTTTTATCTATACAACGAGGACGTTGTATAATTCAAGTGGGGGATGGGAATTAGAATGAATACTTGTCCTATTTTTCACATAAAATGCTTAAATTATGCTCAAACTTAAAAAAATTTCAAGCATACTTTTGTGAAATTACTTGATACATAACCCGCACACAATAACCCTTGTTAGATATTGTGAGGATTTAACCTTATCCGTTTCCACATGTTTACCTAAATTCCCCAAAATATGAGTGTGCCGGTGATGTTGTAGACTTTAGAACTTAGCTTGGTATATCTATTCGAGACCACAATAATGAGTACTATGGATTTAGATGGAGTAACTTGTTTAAATTGGTAAATTTTTAGGATTACACCCAAAAAGCCTTTACATGTTGTTTATTAACTAACTACACTGGTTAGTTAAATCCTCGTATAAACCCTTTGTTTACTCCCACTATTAGAGTAAGATACCCCTAGAAAAACCAATAGAGCTAATCCTTTAGGAATTACACCAACTGTTTGTTTCGTTATACCTTTACACCTTAGCCTACCCTGTTAGATTAAGTCAATTTATCAGTTGCTAGTTGCTTAAAGTGTAAAGTATGTATTTCCCGAGTCTTGTGTCAATTTTCTATCTTTGGTACGGTTAGGAAGAAATTTTCATATTACAAATGGGAATGTATAAAGTAGTCAAAACTCATGTATTTTTACTACCAACACAATTATTGGTACGTCCGAAGAATGAAGAATTATCAAAGGAATTATCCGGAGTTATTATGATCGTGAAGATGGTGAAATTACACCGAGTTTTGTAGAATAGTGTAGTGATAAAATAAAAAAATCAAAAAAATTAGAAAAATTGCAACAAACATGAGAAGGAAAGTTTGAAGATAATCGTTTTGAAAAAGCTTAGACCGAAGGAACTATATGAATGATCGATTATTCGTTGATACGTCTTATAAGTCAATGATGTAGAGTATTGTATAAAGTGGTAGATATTGCCACTTGTCTTGTAAAAGTTTGTAAAGTATGGGATGATTGGGAAGTTGACCATTTCGGGAACGCCAACTTAGGTTGTTGTTTTTTATCACTGATCAAGACATTTGTAAATAGTTGTGTCTTTATCATGGTAACGGTCGAGAAAAAGTGTAGCAACTTGTATCTTGGACCTAGTCTATTTGTTTCGTAATTTTTGTTTAACAACAATTTATTTCCCTTTCCTGATCATTAACCATGGGTTTTACATGAATGAGGATGTGTATGAGCATGCATGACTATTCCGTCGTTACAGCCATGTATGCATGTTTCAGCTGCCTTGTTGGTTTATTACTATTGGTGAAAGTTAGAAGATCTCTACCCTATAACATTCTTCATCCTAACCCTTGGTTAAACTTGGATAAAGATGTAATCGAACATACATGTCTATTCTGTCATTACGGCCATGTATGTGTGCTTCAGCTGCCTTGTTGGTGTGGTAAGATTGTAGAAAGATCAACCCTAAGCCTTATTATCAAAACCCATTTTACCTTTATAAACTTGTTACTCCTTAGCTCTAGTGATGGAGATGTGTATCCTTGCAAAGCCTATGATAGAATACTCGTCATGACCGAGCAATTGAGCAAATTAGTTACATGTTACCACATAGATTAGTTGAGTGATTTGAGTGTTTTCATCTTCTTATTCCGTGAGGTGTTTGGTTGTGTACTTGTAATAGATTAAATAAATGCTTAAACCAAAAAAAATCCTTAGGGATACATTTATGTAAACTTCTAAACGCTACTTCAGGACAAGTAGGATTCAAGTGAGGGATATTTGATGACATCAAATAACGTCTATTTTATAGCATTATTTATCCCATGAAATTAATCCATTTTGTATAATTATTGCAAAGAATTGTTACTTAATCATTTGTATTGGAGAATTGCAGTAATTACGGAGTACTTGGTGAAGATTAAATAAAAGGCATGCATTTTGGAGCTTAAACGAAGATATTTTGAAGATTACTGTTCTGACAACCAATACGCCGTATCCATCAAGGAAGATACGGCGTGTCTGTGCCTGCACTCACCAAAGACCACGAACGGAACAAGATCCAATACGCCGTATCCAGGAATAACCAATACGCTATATTGAAGCTATATGGAAATAAAATATTCTCGAAGATATCAAACGTGGTCCCTACTCTAAGAAACCCCCGATATGCCGTATCTAAGACTTTGGATACGTCGTATCAACCATATTCCAGACCCTATAAATAAAAAACTCAAAAACGAGTTTTAAGTGTGCTAAATCATATTCTCGATGCCTAAACCATAAAAGTCGATTTTTAGAGGAGAATAAGAGCAGAAGAGGTCTTGCAACGCGATTAATTCCAGAGGAGACAACGTGTAGTTTCTTATACTCTTGTAATCGTTCAGTTTTTGGTATCATTTGTTAATTCGGTTAGTTTACCTTGGCTAAATCATTACTTGTGTATTAATTATGACGTTTGAATGCTAATACCTTCGGGTATTAGCCATTGTTATGAAGATCCTAATGTTTGGTTTGTTTATCTTGATTGCTTAATTTATCGTTGATTGCTTGTTTATGTTTATCAATTTATACTTGTTTACGTGCTTTTGTATGCGACATATCATTCAACTGGATCTAGAGATACAGACTAAGTAATATAGATGCCGGGTTAGCTCTCCATATTGTAACACCCCCAAATTGGGTCGCAGCGGAATATGGGTCCGGGGCGTGTTATATCTTTGCCCTTAGATTGTGAGCTTAGTTGGACCAACATGTGACCTTGGGATCAACGAGTATGTTCTCGATTAATTGGTAAAGACTTGGTTAGTGGACTACTAGTGTATGAATTGCCATTAAGCAGTAAGTGGGTAAAGTCTCCAAGTAGCATGTTTTAACAAGATCCCCGATTGCTTTAATCCATAAGATAGGATTATAAATCAGGAAATAAAGGTGCTTTTTATGCGATCGTAAATGTGACAAATTCTACATTCTAGGTTAAAAGGAAGAAGTACCGCCACCAACCACGAGAAATTGTAATCAATGCACAAATAAACAAACCAACATTTTAGATAGGATAATACTCGTTAATATACACAGTTTTTCTTATATTGGTCTAGATCGCGTCATTTAATCTTCTTTTATTTTGCTTGGCGTTGTGTTTTAGGTCTTGAAATGATTTAGTCACCCCCAAACCCTTGTCCAGTCCACTCAACTGAAAAAATCCCCTTATCTATTAGATTTAGTATTAACATAGTTTATCAGAAATAATATACTAAGTTAGCTTAGAAAAACCGAAGTAATAATAAATTGAAAGTGTTTCTCGCCCTTAGTGATCGACACCCTACTTACCACGAAACTACCACCGATCGGGTATACTGCCCGTGAAAGTGTTTTTTTTGGTTAAGTCAGCCAAAAATAAATTTAAAACTTGAATCATAATTTACAGCCACACAACGACACAATTACATCTTTTTAAGCTTTTGACTCGAAAAAAGTGGAAATTGTTTTGTGATAAAAACCATCAAGTTTGTGTTTTTAATGGTTCTTATTGCCTTGGAATCCCTAGTTGTACAAAATAAACCAAGCAAAATCGAGTCAAAAAATGTGTATTTACATGTTTCAGAAATGTGTATTTTTGGACACTGGGACGATTTATACATACTGGTCGATTATTACGCATTTTTTAGCCTGGGCGATTATACGTTGTATATACACTAGGCGATTTACACACTATCATTGGCAATATAATAGGGTTGTAATGCGAATAAAAATGCTTTGTAGCTGTTTATTGTACTAGTTGGAAGCATGACAATTTATACGCAACCGATTAAGCATAAGAGATATATACCGCATATAATAAGCCTCAGCAATTTATACGCAATCAGATTAAGCCTTAAGGCGATTTATACGTAACAAATTACGCCTAAGCGATTTATAACGCAACATATTAACCTAAAGTGATATATACGCATATTTGCTTAAGAGATTTATAAACACATCAGCATAGGAGATTTATACCATGCTTTTTGTTTTTTGTGTTAACGCATGTGATTAAACCAAAATTTCCTTGGGCTATTTATACCAGTTTTCAACTACTTTTTCGTCAAGAACCAAACTTAAAAACCTTCCACAACACCAAAGCAAACACAACACTTAAATGCCGAAAAACGATGCAATTCAAAAACATTAAAAAACGTCAAAAACGGCTATTGAATATGGATTTAAAGTTTCATGTTATCACGGAGTTGAATTGGTATCCCTTATTTGCGGTTGAAGTGGGTTACACGAAGGCATCTACTTTTTGTTTTATTTCCTCATCGTAGACTTCCTCTACATTCAACCCCTTTTCATACAATCCCCAATCCTTATCGATTGATAAACTATCTTGAACGGTAACAGTTATGATTGAGACTTGATTATATGTTATACCCGATTTAGGAGTTACATTGAATACTTTACGGGTTATACTATCACTAAAGAGGTTAACTTACAGTGTGTTAAGTGTCACGACCAGAAGCCAGGATTGGATATTTTCAAGAGGTGTTGTACTTTTCATATACTTTGTGATTGGAGTATAGGGTACTTAGAAATTTTCTTCTGCACCGTTCTTCAATCAACAATAGTGCAAGCTTAAGTAACAAATTGGGATTTTACTTCATTTTCAAGTTTGGAATATCAGATTTACTTCACCATGTGGTCACAACAATAGCCGACAGAATACGAGGTAAGGAAAGATAAAGCCAAAGATTTAAGGTAGAGATGCAATCAGTCAATTCTCACAGGAACATTATTAGATAGCTATTCCAAGCAATTGTACTTCACAATTCAAATCAAAATTTTCAAAGTTCTTTGGACGACATCATAACCAATCACGATATAGCACTTTAAGACAGAACTTCTGCGAGGTATAAGGACGGATACACAATGATGCTTCTTGAAGTTCCAACCTATCATAGGGGAAAATCATGTACTAGTTACCAAGTCAATCTTCCAGGGGAAAGTAGTGTATACTACATTACTTTAGTAGGAGTTCGTGAAGTATACTACATACGTGAGAAGAATTGTTGCTGATTTCTCGCATGTACCCCCAAACGAAATTCACCAAGACCCAATGACAAGAAGTAGTACTACTTGGTGTGGATTTTCTTCTACAAAATTCGGCTGTGCACATTAATGACATATAGAAGATGGTTTAAGCTACATAAAAGTTTCAGAATCTGCTCAAGATAGGGATGTTGGTTTGGGGGGAAGCTTATTCAGAAACTTTGCCAAAAAGGAGTCTATGAAGAAAGCTTTTCAAGTCATGCTGCATGAATTGGGTCGAATTTAATCTAACTCATGCATACTACAATGGTTCCAATCAAAGTCTAAAGACCAATGAATATCCAAGCAGGAATACAAGTTTTCAAGACCAGGAGAACTCCAAGACAACTTTCAGCTTTGGGAAGCACTATGAAAGACTTTAATTAACTGTAATTATACTTGTATAGGAACATTGGTAAGTAATTCCGTATGTCCACATATTAGAGGAATATTGTTAGCCTTAAAATATGTCGACTGATACGGAATTACATTAGTTTACCTTAGGCGTGACACGTAGCGACTAATAATGACAAGTTAGGATAGTATTGTGTCACTTAGCCTATAAATACCCCTCCTATACTTCCATAGGAGGGTGAGGATAATCATTTGTATTTCATAAAGTGTGTGTGTTTCTCTCTAGAAAACACACACATCTTTCCCCTCTCTACTTTTACCTCTCATAATAATATGGTACTCTAATTCTTTTATCCTCCGACCCCGATCAAGTTTTTTACGCTAGAATCTTCGTGGTAACAATTGGCATCAGAGCTAAATCATTATAGTTATGATGGTTGCATTTTAGGGATGTTGTTTTCGAAGCTTATTCAAGCTTTTCGGGGCTTATTCATAATCCAAAAGCTATGGATTTTGTTGGTTGGTGTTTATTTTCTACAAAAGATTGAAACTTTCTTCTCTTTAATGTTACTAGCTTATTTGTACAAGTGGTTTTTGGTTTTTCAAGCTTATTTCAAAATATTCTAGCTTATAAATATAATGAATAGAATGCCGAAAAGGATGTCCAAGAAAATGTTGATGTTCGCTGCTAAATCTAAGGAAGAATTATTAGCTGAACTAGAAGCTACAAAGAAAGCAGCTGAAGAAGAAGCTAAATAGACAGAAGAACAAGCAAGGAAGCAAGCTAATGAACAAGCAAAAAAGAAAGAAGACAAAAAAGCTGCTCAAGCTAAAGCCGAAAAATAAAAATCTATCAAGAAAGTATCTAAACAAAAACATGTAGAAGAAATAGAAGGTAAATTTATTTGATATAAACTTCTCAGCTGTTTTTATTGTATATCAAATACGATTATTAATATATTTTGTAAAATTGTAGATAATGAAGAGGATGCCGAAGAAACCGATGATGTAGATGAAGTTTTTAACAAGATACAAATAATGCCGTTCTTGAACACATCTACAAGATCGAAGAAAAAACAAGCTGATAAAGGTACATTTCTACTCTTAGTATCACATATGATGTAACATGTAAAACCACCTCATCTGTAATGATAATATTTTATTTGTTAAATCATATATGATATTATATAAACAAGCTGATAAAGGTACATTTCTAGTCTTAGTATCCCATATGATGTAACATGTAAAACTATCTCATTTGTAATGATAATATTTTAGTTGTTAAATCATATATGATATTATATTAACATATACAAAATTTGATGCATGTGTCACAAAAATAGTTGTTGAAAGCTTATCAGAAATGCGTAAAGAAGCAAATAGGAAAAAGAAAGAAGAGTAACTTGAAAAGAAAAGAAAGTTAGAAGCAAAGAAGAAAGAAAAACAAGAGAAAGATAATAACCAAAATAAATATGCTGAGGAAAAACCAAAAATAACCAACAAGAGAAAGCTTGGAGAGGTTGAATCTGAAGAACCTGAAAAGAAAAAGTCCAAAACAAAAGATGAAGTGCATGGGGAAAACCAAAAAATCTGGCAGGCATGAAAAAGTAAATATGGAAGAATCAGCTAGCGAAGAGAGTGAAGGAGAAAAAGATGAGGATGAGATACGACTAATGATAGCGTTCGTGAGAACGTGTCGAAGTAATAGTAAAGTATTTCCCGTTAGATGTAAGAATTACTTTAGGAAAAGTAATAATTAATCTTCTGGATGTCGTGTTCACAGTGAGAATTGAACTTGAGATTCACGTTAATGTTTTAAATTTGATGCTTGATTATTAAAGATTTTTGGTTTGTTTTTATGCTGATGATATATTAATAAGCTAAATTAAAACTAAGCAATATAAAACTGAACAAAAAGATCTAAAATATATATAAAATGAATATGCTTGTCAAGTGAGATGAAAAGTTCCTTAAGTGTGAATGCAAGTTTTTATCGATGAATTAAGTTCCTTAAGTGTGAATGCAAGTTTTTATCGATGAATTAATCCCCGTCTAATAAACTATTTTCTCACAACGTTGGTTTATTTTGGAAATAATCTTTTATCTAGGTATTAATTACTAGATTAACGCCTAATTTTTTTACAGCTTTTGCCCGTTTAAATAACCAAAACATTAACCTAAATAATCCAAAAACTATTAATCAACAATCCTTTTTTAATTTCACACCTAATTCACTAATCACTACACACTTAACAAGCATATATAAAACTACTCACTAATCATGCTAACAACCAAATCAATAATCATAACCATTATAAACAATTTAAACTACAACTACTTAATATTAAAGTGAGAAAAAAGTAGAACCCGATCGAAGCTACAAAGATGAAATAACCACCCGATTATATAAACTAAATAAAACACCAAGTTTACTTCTTTATTAGACTTTATTCAACTAATTAGATGATAAAGTTATAAACTTTATTATCTAATAAGCTTGTAAAATCTAGTAAAGCTCTAAACTTAGAAGTTAGACTAGCTTATACAACCCTTAAGCTCCATGCCAAATAGGTAGAATAAGTTCCATCAAAATCAAAACTAAAACAAGGTTAGATCAAATAAGCAATATATATCAATAAATTAGAAATTAATCTAAAGACAATAAGCTATTTAAAGATGAAAACTTTAGATCTAAATTCACCTGAAACCTAGGTGTCTACTCCAAAAAGTAAATGGGAATCAGGTATAATTTAAGGATTAGATCTAATACCAACAAGCTAATGAATAGCTAAAAACTAATAGAGAATAAGCTAGATGAAATAAGCTAAAGTGAATAAGCTAATCGAAAATAAGTTGTAATAAGCTAAATAAGCCAAGACATAAGCCTCTCTAACAACTTTTATGCTTCGAATAGCTTATAAGTAAACAAATAAGCCAAAAATAAGCAAATCGAATAAGCTAGGTAAAGCTTATTCAAAAGCTTAATAAGAAAAAGAAATCCAAAAATAAGCTTATAGCTTATTCGAATTATTTAAGCTTAAATCAAATCTAATAAGCTACAATAAGCTTATTCGATTGAGTGATATTAAGCTATGAGACAATAAGCCAAAATAAGCTTACACGAAATAAGCTAAAAGAAAAGAAAAGAAAATAAGAGGATTAGAATAAGAAATAAGCTAGGTGATATCTCTAAAAATCTTCATCTTCATAAAATAAGCCAAGTACAAATAAGCTAATCTAATAAGCTTTTATAAAAGCCTAATCTACACAAAATAATAAGCTAAACTATTAACTATGTGAAAATTGCCTAAAATCTAACACTCCTCAAATATGGAAATGAGGGCCTTTTTATAGCCGAAGTGAGAGTGGGGGTAGATTCTTAATTTCCTGCCGTTAAAACTGTTGCGGTTGTCGTAAGGAACTTCTACAAGAAGTTTTACAACTTCCTAGGCAGTGTACCTAACCGTTGTAGTGTAGTATAGGCAAGACTCGGGGGTTGTTATCGTTCTCTAGTGGAATAGGTTGGGAAGGCTTGATCACGGTCTAACAGAATTCTAAGGGTTGAGAGAAGATTCTTTTTGTATTTTTATGTTTTATGGAAAGCTGGTAAATTATATATTTGAAAAGTTTGGTTTGGTTTTAGCTCATAAACTAAATAATAATATAAGCTACTGGTGATAACAATATAATAAAAGATTATGTTTATTTAATCATGTATTACTCCCTAGATTGCTTCTCCTAGTGTTGTTGCTTTGTCACACTTGTGATGATCTATGTAATTATTTCCTAAGTCATGAATGAATTACATGAACCCGCCGTCTATTTAATATTCCGTTAAGGCAACGCACAAGTAAGGTAGTATGAAGACTATTACAAGGCCCCTAAGAGTATATTAAATGCATTTGAAATATATTAAGAGTGGATCAACCATATAAGGGGCAAGGTAGTATGAAGACTGTTACCCGATGGTATCCTTTCTACACAATCATGTTTTCCTAGACATATCAACAGCGATATAAACAAAAGCTGGTTTTCTAAGACCTAACATGCATATCCATCACAAAAAGCAACACCACTAAGATCTACATCATAGGTTTCATACAATCATAAATAAACACAATAGAAGGTTTAGCCAAGCATGTTTAAGATAAAGCAAGAACATATAAGAATCACACAACAAGACATATTGAATGATTAAGATAGTCTTACTTGATTAAAACATGAATTGAAGGAAGTACAATAGGGTTTTAAGGACCTAAAATCATCCTTAACAGCTGCTAAATGAATACAATCAGATTTGTATTTATAGGAAAATCACTGCGACGGCATCGCGTTTTAATCGTGACGTCGTCGTGACAAGAATATTCTAGATAATGGGCTGGGTCGTGAAATCTGACGCCGTCTTGAGATCTTGTGACGCCGTCTTAGAAATCGTTGTGACGGTGTCACGTGTAATCTGTGACGCCGTCTCCAGCTTCTGAGGAGAAATTCTTGAGCAATGTTGGTGTAGATCCGTAGTCTTGTCCGTTTTCTCTCCAAATGAGCCCAAGTCACGTGTATTTCTTCCAAATGCAAAATACCTAAAAAGGAACGATTAAGTACCTATTTTGGGCATAAACACACGATTTAGGGGGTTAAACGGCTCCGAAAAAGTGTATAAAATGACACCTCATCAGAATTTATAATTCAAATATAAGCATACAAATATAATTTGTAGTTAAAGTATTAGACATTTTCTTGTGGCTACCTCATCCCTCAATATGTTTGTTCATTGTGAATTGGATATTGTTCAACCTTACTCTCAACCAATCTAAAGGGAGCAGTAATGCCATTTTCCCCTGCTTTTAACTTTCTTAGCAACTCATTTATAAAATCTTCATGTTCAAGCACATGGTGAGATTCATGTATGTCAAACTCCCTCTTGGGTCTAGAATACCTAATATGGTCAGGGATTCAGGGTTGTCAGTTGGTGTGTTTCGCTTAACTTGTTTTGGAGCTCTCTTAGCTTCATTTGTCATGTTTTAAGTTCTACCACTTCATCCTCTCCTTCAGATATATAATCAACAGATTTATTAGAGTAGTCTCTCTCGCTATCACTTGATGTTTCATCCACTTTGGTGAATTTGAAAGTGGAAGGTTAGCTAATTATTTACAGCGAATTACACCTGGTTTGGTGCTAGCCAAGACTCGGACGGATATATACAAAACCTCTACACACAACTCTAACATCATCTCTTTCTTTTTCTTTTCTATTTTTTTAATAACATAATACATCATAACTTGGGGTTTATAACACGTACCTCTACACTTGAGCTTTTACATGCTCGATATTTACAATCTAACTAATGACCCAATTTGAGGTGGATCAAAATAACATAGAGATCATCTAACAAACATATGGGGGTATTAACTTAACTTTTCTTCCCCATTCTTCCGCGAAATAAATACTACTATGAATCCTAATCATCCCAAAATAGTATTTACAAGGATAAGAACTTAGCAACCGTGTACTCAGATAATTAGCTTGGGTTAAAACAATAATGTACTAAAAATGAGTTCATACAAGGTGGGCTAAGGCTATTTGGGTGTAATGATTGGTTTAAGGGTGACAATGCTCTTTATTAATAGTCCGGTTTAACCAAAAAATTACGAGAATCATGAAAAAGGATAGGCTCGGAGGGTTGTACTAGGGGTATCCTGCACTAAAGGTGAGTGCATGGCAAGGGTGTGGGATAGTTATATGATTGGTGTGACCATCATAACAATTACAGGTTTGAAATATGGGTTAATCCTAATGCCTCTTATCAAGCAAATCTTAACACTTACTATGCGGTCTCGGGATGCATCACAAAAACAAGTTCTAGAATTTAATATACTACCTGTACACTCTCATAATCCTAAAGTAACCAATGCCAATGTTCTAGAAAAGGAGACAAAACCATGCATACACATCCGTAACGATGTAATAGACACACATGATTGCTCACTCCTTAACTCGAACAAGCTAAAGGTATAACATCTAAGGGCGAACCTCACATTTTAGGGGGTGGAATTTGAGGGTTTTTGTGCTAGTAATATAAATTCCTATCCATGAGACGCTCTTAATACTTGGTTTTCGTCGGTATGTGTTATAAAAAAATTTAAGTTTGGTCAAAATTCCAAACCCCCTCCCCCCCCTTTTTTTTTTTATGCTATGTTTACGATATATTACCCCATTATTTAAGGGATAAAGGCAATATGGCTAAATGAAAGAATAGTTTCTAAAGCTTATTTCCCCTACACTTAAGTTGAACCATTGTCACCCAATGTTTCTATAAAGTTACCGTAAAAATGATCACATAAAAGGAAAAGAAAATAAGGAAAAAAACTAGTACTCCCCTGGTTTGCTCAATAATGGAGAAGAAACATGCGATAATAGTTTAAATCATCATCCAATGAAACTTCCTAATAATTTCCAAGCTTCTTCTCATCAAATATAACATGTAATTAAAAGCAAAGGACCCAACTACACCAAGCATAAAAGTGCGATATACAAATATTCACAATATGAATTTAGGTTGACCCGATAAAGCAGTAAAGATAGGATGCGAGAATTGGCAAACTATTGTTTTGGCAGGTTTTAATAACAGAAGAATTAATATATTTAAATTTATGCCAAGTTTTATTTTCAAAAATAATTAAAAATTTTAAGTTTTCTGGACCTAGGCGTTTGACGCCGTCAAGAAAATCCTGACCCCGTCACAGGTGTCGTAGTGACGGCGTCGCATGTATATCGTGACGCCGTCTCCATATTATGTGAAAACGAAATTTTTGTTTTTGATGAAAAATTTCCTGCACTTGATTCCATAAGTTAATTCCTGTACAATAGCTGGCATAAAAACCTGAGATTTGATAATTTACTCATATGACTCAAAATGGACGCGAATTAATCTAAACAAATTATTTAACATGCTTGAACTTGGTTCAAAAACCGAATAGATTCCCCTACACTTATTGTTTGCAAAATACCTTTGATTGAAATTAAGACGAGGTTAAAAACAATACAAAGCATGATTACAAGATAGAGTTCGAACATGATAGAATAAAATGAAAAGAATAAAAAATCACGACGCTCCTAAATTTTTGTTAATAAAAATAATATTGGGTTGCCTCCTAAGAAACACTTTTCTTTATTTTACGAGTCTTGTAGCTAGACTCGAAGTCACACGTTCTTACGTGACTTCTCCTTCATCATCCATCCCCCAGTAGGTATTCGGGTCCAAGCTCTAGGCATTCTTTGTAAAATCCTAATATCTTGCTCATTACGTACTCTACGCTCCTACCCCTACCAACTCTACAGACCACCTCTGAGCTCTTGTCTTCCTCGTTCCTAAGGTAGACTGATTTTGTGTGCTCTTTCTTAAGGTTCGAAAATAAGTTGTATTGTTCTATATTATAAGGCGGGCAATCTTATAGCAACTTTATCGTTTCTGTTGGTGAACCTAACTACTCCTTCTTGTGGGTCATGAGTCATGTTAGATATTTCTGCAAAAAGGTTTCCCTAGCACTACTTGCAACAGCCTAGGGTCTATAATTGAGTTAATGTCCTCAATAATCATGAAGTCCCCTGATATAATGAAGTTTCCTTGAAGACAAATGAATTCCGTTTAATGCCTTCTTGAAATTGCTAACTCCTCTAGTTCGCATATCTTCTTCCCTAAGGGTTTGAGTTTTCCTCTCAAGATCCAGTTATACATCATTCGGGTCATGATATTTTGAGGGGAGTTAAAGGTTCAATGTAGGGTAGGCTTTTTCTACATGGCACGTGACCAATTTTGCCATGGTATTCTTGAATGTCGATGGTATACCTTATACCATATAAGATGGGGGGATTTCGTAGAAATTATGAGAGATATGGGGCCACATATTAAGTACTTATGGTAGGAGTTAGTTGACTCATATCTCTAGTTAGAAATAGTGTCGAAGTAATTCTACCGCTGGGTTCCTATCCATGTTGGCCCGCCTTAAACCTTTATTTTGAGGACCCTCATTTTGAGAGGTACAAATCATCATCTCCATATGAATCTCAATACATAACTCTCCATCATCCTCTTTAGAGCAGTACAAATTTTGTAATTGGAGGCTTGAGGAAGCCAATCCTAGCGATTTAAAGCATAGAATGTTAGGATTTCGTACCTATTCTAGTGGCGATGGAAGCTAACATATCAGGTTTGTTGGGTTGGGTTAGACGTTTGGTGTTTCCTAGTTTTTCCTTTTCCTTCTTTCTCTTCTTTTCCTTCTTGCTTTTCCTTCTTTCTTTCTTTCTTTTCTTCTTTTCTTCCTGTCCTTTCTTCTTTCGTCAAGAGTCTATTAACAATTCCTATTAACTTGGGATATCCTTGTCGGGTTGCTTAGGAAGGATAATGAATGGTGCGATGATATTGAAGCCATGGACAGGGATTTTTGAAAGCATTCGTTTTTATTGTTGCCGAGTCTTTTTTGATTGGGTAAAGAACGAGCAGAAAAAGAACTGGAAAGAGTACTAACTCAGATTTGGGTTCTTACACTTTTTGGCTAATGCTACTGCTTACAGCTATCGGCTGCTCTTTTTGCGCTCTACACTGGTTGTGACAGAGCTTGCACAGCATGCTAGCATTGAAGGCCTGGCTCACTGACGGCAATGGCGAGGCATCTAAGAGCTTCCCACGCTGATTGGCTCTCGCACGGGGGGACTTCGCATGCTGCAAGCACTTAATTGGCAATACGCAGCAAAGGTTGTACTGGAGCCCGGCTAATTAGATCTGGATTGGATGGGGCCCTATCAAAACACTATGTCTAATTTTGTTGTCATTACCGTCACCTTTGTTGTCGTTTGAAAAATCAGATTTTCAAACTAGACAACCTGGCGTCTTGAGATGCCATGATGAAAGTTATATATCAATATCCATTTCCAGACATGATCGAAGTTGTTAAAAATAGAGCTTTGAGGATGAGTTTTGAATTGGCAATACGGTTTAAAAGATAAGTTTTAAAGTGATAATAGGAACAAGGATTGGAAAAAGAAACCCGCTGGGTAGGAAATCGGGATTGTATGAGATGGTGTGGGTTTTGGAAAAATAATTATTTGGAATAGTTTTGGGAGTTGTCTCCACTTAAGGTTTGGGTGACGTCTCCATGACGGATTGATAGTGTGTCACCAAGAGTTGGTTTTGCTCAGCGCGTTGAAAAGTACATATACCACATTACCTCCGGCGCTTCATCGCTACGCGAGGAGCGTATTCAACAAAAGGCTTGTTCGAGATCTTCATGCAATACTGAGTGTCGTTGGGGACCACTTCAGATCTCACAACATGAGTGATATTTCTCTTTTACTCCTTGAGTAGGTCTGTATTAGAGAAAGATGAGGCCTTCCATCAAGCGTTGACTTAATTGGTTCAAGCTCGCATTAGATGACGGTCATATGTACACAAAGTACATCCTTAAGGCAATTTGATTGCCTTGAACCGGCTTAGCGAAATACCTAAGGTCGTTCCAAATAATTCGTTTTCATAAGAGTGAGGTCCTCAAATAATGTCCAAGTGAATTCCTTCCAGGACGTTTAGATCACGAAGCTTGCCACCGACCAATTGGTCACTGTTATCCTTGGACACGGATATGCACATGGTCAAAAAAATTTGGACTTGGACCAAAGGAGTTCGATGCCATGATGGAGGGGACAACTACTTGTAAGTAAGAAATTTTATCTTGTTTAGTGACTTTTGTTGGGGGACTCTTTCTAAAAACTAAAACTTAAGTCTGTCACATTAAAAGCGGGTTCGTGATCAAGTCAGACAGCACGTTGAAGCCTATCCACTCAATAATTTTTAGTGATATGATGGATCTTTCTCTTGACGAGAACAGCTCTCACGGGGATCTATACACACACAGGGGCGATTTAGTTAGTAGTACACTGGATGATGTACTTTTGAGTAAGTGTGGCGACACTTCTGCTGCGGGGATGGAAGAGGGGTATTTAAAATTATAGGGTGGTGGTTAATCATTAAGTTAATTGGGGGGTGATGGCCATCCAGATCAAATAGCAGGCAAATTTTACTTGATTTTAGTTTTAAGATCCCAAAAGACTGAGTACTTTCCAGTTTTTTCTGCTCGTTCTTACACAACTATTGAAGCGAATAGGATAATACATGTCCATAGGCTCAATCAACGCCTATCTTAACCATCACTAAGCTCCGAAGGAGCCCAATTTTTAGACTTGACGTTGGTAAGGTAGTAGAAGGAAACCTAGGGAAACTCCTCTCTAAAACCTCACCCACGATCCTTATATGTTTAGCTTCCATCCGTCCACAGAATAGGTACGAAGATCTAAATTCAAATGCTTAAAATCGCGAGGATTGGTTCCTCAATCCTCCAATACAAAATTTGTCTGCTCTAAAGAGGATGATGGAGAAGTAATGTTCATTGAGATCATATGAGATGATGATGTACCTCAAAATGAGGGTCCCAATAAAGGTAAAGGGGCAACAAAGGAAGGACCAGCGGTAGAATACTTCGACACATTTCTAACTAGAGATGAGCTAACCTACCATAAGTACCTTATGTGTGGCCCAATCCCCTCAATATTTCTACGAAACCCCATCATTATGGAAGGATACCCATCGAACCTCAAGATACATCACATTGGGCACTGTGCATGACAATAAAAAGCCTACATTGACCATTAACCTCCCCTCTAAATAACAGACCCGAATGATGTAAACTGGATCATGATAGAAAAACTCTACCCTAGGGAAGGCTGCGAAATAAGGAGTTAGCAAGTCACAAGAAAGGATTAAAGGAATTCATGTCTTCATAGGAAACTTCACTTATATCATGGACTTCATGATTATTGAGGACATTAACTCAATTATAGACCCTAGGCTGTTGCAAGTAGTGCTAGGGAAACCTTTTTGCAGAAATATCTAACATGACTCATGACCCACAAGAAGGAGTAGTTAGGTTCACCAACAGAAACGATAAAGTTGCCTATAAGATGCCCTATAATATAGAACAATACAACTTATTTTCGAACCTTAAGAAAGAGCACACAAAATCAGTCTACCTTAGGAACGAGGAAGACAAGAGAAGAGGGTCAGTCCGTAATGAGCAAGATAATTAGGATTTTACACAGAATGCCCTAGAGCTTGACCCGAATACCTAACGGGATAGATGAGAAGGAGAAGTCACGTAAAACGTGTGACTTCGAGTCTAAGCTACAAAGACCGTAAATAAAGAAAACATGTTTTTCTTAGTAGGCAACCCTTGTTTGATTTTTATACAAATTAAGGAGCTCGTGTGTTTTATTCTTTTCATATATTCAAACATGTTCAAACTCTATCTTGTAATCATGCTTTGTATTGTTTTTAACCTCATCTTAATTTCAATCAAAGGTATTTTGCAAACAATAATGTAGGGAATCTTATTCGTTTTTGATACCAAGTTCAAGTCATGTTATATAATTTGTTTAGATTATTTTCGCGTACATTTTGAGTCATAAGAGTAAATATTATCAAATCTCAGGTTTATGCACTTATTTGTACAGGAATTAACTATAAGGAAATCACAAGATGCAGGAAATTTTTCATCAAAAACAAAAATTTCATTTTCACATAACATGGAGACGGCGTCACGATTTACACGCGACTCCGTCACTACCGACCACTGTCCGGGGTCAGGATTTTCTTGAACGGCGTCAAACGCCTAGGTCCAGGAAAACTTAAAATTTTAATTAGTTTTGTAAAAAAACACTTGCATAAACATTTAAGAATATATAATCTTCGTTATAAACCTGCAAAACCAATAGTTTGACAATTCTCGTCATCGCTCTCTTACTGCTATTATCGGGTCAAACCCCTAAATTCATATGTATATTTAGTTATATCGCTCAGTTAATGTTCTGGTGTAGTCTGTTTTGTCATTAATACTGTTATATTTGATGAGAAGAGTCTTGGAAATTAATAGGACGTTTCACTTGGATGATATTTTAACTATTCCCGCAATGTATTTCTTCTCCAGTATTGAGCTAACCAGGGGATACTAGTTTCTTTTCCTTATTTTCTTTTCCTTTTATTTCATTTTACGGGTACTTCTATAAAACATTGGGGACAATGTTCAACTTAAGTGTAGGGGGAATAAGCCTTAGAAACGTAGTCTTGCATTTGCCATTTGCTTTATCCTAAAAATAATGGTACTGACATCGATAACATAGCATAAGAGGTGATTTGACCCAAATTTAAAATATTTTTATGTCCCACCTCAACTGACGCAAACCAAGTATTAGAGCGTCTCATGGATAGTAATTTATATTACTAGCACAAAAACCCTCAAATTCCACCCCTAAAATGTGAGGTTCGCCCTTAGATGTTATACCTTTACTGTGTCCGAGTTAAGTATGAGCAATCAGTGTGCTTATATACAACGTTACGTAGTGTATGCATGGTTTTGTCTCCTTGTTCTAGAACAGTGTCAAAAATTTGGGTTTTTTTTTACTTTTAGGATTATGAGAGTGTACCGGTAGTATATTAAATTCTAGAACTTGTTTTTGTGATGCATCCTGAGACCGCATAGTAAGTATTAGGATTTGCTTGATAAGAGGCATTAGGATTAACCCATATTTCAAACCTGTAATTGTTATGATGGTCACACCAATCATATAACTATCCCACACCCTTGCCATGCACTCACCTTTAGTGCAGGATACCCCTAGTACAACCCTTCGAGCCTATCCTTTGTCATTGAGGCTCGTAATTTTTTGGTTTAAACCGAAAACTATAATAAAGAGCAAGTGTCACCCTTAAAGCACCAATCCATAACACCCCATATCGCTGAGCCCACCTTGTAATGAACTAATTTAGTACATTATTGTTTTAACCCAAGCTAATTATCTGAGTACACGGTTGCTAAGTTCTTATCCTTGTAAATACTGTTTTGGGATGATTAGGATTCATAGTAGTATTTATTTCGCGGAAGAATGGGGAAGAAAAGTTAAGTTAATACCCCCATATGTTTGTTAGATGATCTCTATGTTATTTATAGTACAACAACCTCATATTGTCATTAGTTAGATTGTAAATATCGAGCATGTAAAAGCTCAAGTGTAGGGGTACATGTTATAAACCCCAAGTTATGATGTATTATGTTATTAAAAAAATAGAAAAGAAAAAGAAAGAGATTGATGTAGAGTTGTGTAGAGTTTGTATATCTCCGTCCGAGTCTTGGCTTAGCAACCAAACCAGCGTGTATTCGTGTAAATAATTAGCTAACCATTCCACTTCAAATTCACCCAAAGCCACCCAAATGTATCCCATCCATTTTCGTTTCCATTATATGTTATCTTACACCTACAACCCACAACCCTTTAAAAGACCTCTTAGATAGTAATGAATAATGCTTGCGCCTAGCGGTGTAGAGTTTTCCTTTACCAAGCCTTAGAGGGAATTTAAGATGCTAATACAGGTAATTAGATTGTTGATTTTCTGATTTCCCCCCTTAATGAGATATATTTATTATACACGCCAAGGTGAAAGAGAGCCATCCAAAACCCTTATGTTCGTCTAGTATTTACTTTCCGTGCTTTTAATTACAAGGTCTAGAAGGTTGTGTCGTAAAATACTTTTAAAGAGTAGGTAAAATGACCCTCACATTGCTATTGTCTAGGTAGAAAAGCCTATTTCCTTGAGGACAAGCAAATCCCAAGTGTAGGGGTATTTGATGAGTGTGTCATATTTATACCTTTATATCGGGTCGTTTAACCCCCTAAATCATGCATTTATGCCCAAAATAGGTACCTAATCGTTAATTTTCAGGTATTCAAAATTTGGAAGGCATTTGGAGGAAATACACGTAATTGGGCTGAGTTGTAAGATAGTTACAGAAAAGACTACGAACCTATACCAGCATCTCTCAAGAATTTCTACTCAGAAGCTGGAGACGGCGTCACAGATTATACATGATGCCGTCACAACCCATCTCAAGACGGCGTCACAAGATCTCCAGACGAAGTCAGATTGTACGAACCAGATGGACCTTTATCAGAATAATCATCTAACGGCGTCCAACGTATCTAAACACGCGACGCCATCACAGCGATTTTCCTATATATACAAATCCATTTTTAGGGTTTTAAGTGTGTAACTTTAGAGTAAAAAAAGAGACGAACCCTAATTCATTTAGCAGCCTATTGTACTCTCTTCAATTTATGTTTTAATCAAGTAAACTATCGTATTCATTCAATATGTCTTTTTGTTGATGCTTATTTGTTCTTACCTTTATCTTAACCAGTGCTTGGCTAAACCTTCTATTGTGTTTATCTTATGGATTGTAGAAAACCTAGGCTCTCTTTGACATCTGCTAGCAATGTTGCGCGTCGAGATATCACTTGATCGATGATACCTTCATGCTGTCAGAGTGATCTTAGAAAGGATACCATGCTTTGATACTTATGCGTACAAGAACACGCCCCTTAGCTATCTCGCCGCGAATGGTACCATAGAAAAAAACCAGGCGTTATCATTCGCCTCTTTTCACCAACACAGGACAGTGAGATCCACAGACTTAGTAAATCCATGAGGTGATGGTTTGGATCCACTGAACCAAAGTCTATGGAATGAGCACAAGCCGTTTTGCCCCAACCGGTATTGATGTCAGATCAACTGAGGTACCATTCTGAGTTCCTAAGGGGAAGCTCGCAATGTATTCCTATAGACCTCTTGGCTAGGTGGAGAAGGTGTAAGGTCTCCTTAGAGATTGGCTAGGGTTAGCATCGGGTCGCCCAAGTGGGTGGTTGACCGAGTGGACAGGGGATGGGGGGTGAGGAAGGAAGGAGCAGGGTAGGTATGCACGAAAAGAAAAGGGTGATAGGCACTAACGAGAAGGAGCTGTCGAGAAGTGCGGGAATTGGATTTAAACTACTAGTGCTCTTGAAAGGTATGGTTGTATCGGCTAGCGCAGGTAGAGAGATTTCGGAGCGTGCGACGCTAACGGGACGACAGTTGGGTCTCGTTTTTAAAATTCTGCAGAGCTGGACCTTGACCCCCGACCTGCGTTCGCCTAAACAACATCAGGATTACGGGGTGGTTGTATCGACGTTCGAGGGTGACGAGTTTACTTACTGACGAAAGACTATTATAACTGATCGTACAGTCGTTGTCTCGTTGTAATAACGTCCAGTCGTCTTGACTAGGCGTGTTAGTACAGAGAGGATAGTATTTAGACGCAAGAACTAGATCTGCGGAGTGGTATAGAAAGTAATCGTATCGTATACCTCCTCACAGGGGAGATATACGTATTCTTTGTGTTCTCTATGACTTGTTGGATCTCTATTCAGGTCGACATACCGTGACACAATTCTCAAGAAATAGTATTTGTACAGAAGCACAGATTCTCTGAAGTATAGTTGAGTAGAGTATGATGAGATATGGATGTGGAATGGTGTTTATATCAGGATGAAGGGGTGCAAGTTTAAATAGCATATGAACATTGTGAGTGTTAGTGATTTTTTCAGGTTATGTTTCTTACGATGTGTTAGGACTCCCGACTCTCCATAGATCTGAATTCTCCTGTCCACAATCGATGCGAGTATGGCTAAAAGGCGTTTGCGACACTTCTAAGATCTAAGGATATCGTACATAATACGTTAACAGCAAGCGTGATAGCGGAGATGAAACTTTGGAGTTTGAGAGTGTATGTGTCAAAGATAATGGCGTGGTTCTGCGGTCATAATCTCTATATAACATGAGGATGTGTCTACACACTTAGGATTACTGAACACTCTTTTACGAGACTGTATACAATGATCTAAGGATACAGAGGAGTAGTGGGAGTTACAGGCATCGATGAGCGCGCAGTCTTCTCGTAGAGTTAGATTATTAAGATCACGATAGACATCTCTAACACCACGTCTCAATTGGTTTCTAATGGGTGATGGACTCTGTAAAGATCCTTGAAGTGTCTAGAATGAATTATACGCCTCGATGATAGGATTATGAGGATGGATGATATATGTTGAAGAGAGGCGAAGGTCTAGAGTATAGTTAGTAGTGATAGTCTCTCATGCCACTGGCGAGCTGATGTGCCGGCTAGGACCAGCGCTTTTAGAACACGCAGTAGGGTGAGTACCCTACCTCGGGCAGTCACAATAGCTGATGCTAGTCAGTAGATATGAAGAGAAGCTTTTAGATAACTATAATCATTAACTAAGACGATATCGAAGTGTAGATCGCTATACTGCGCCTAACAATGTGTACGTAGCCGTTAGAGCGACTCGCGAGGAGACTAAGCTAAACACTAGCGAGATTCCTAGACTGACTGTAACACTGCGAGCGTTTCTTGAGCAGATAGTAACGCGTTCAGGCGAGGGTGCATTAGACGTTCAGAGTCTGTTTGTGGAGACTAGCAGTAGGTTACTTCAACTAGCAGCATTTAACTTTTATACCTGCAGTAGTAACTACTTAGTATATTTTCTTTGAAGTTCATGAGCAGTACTAACTCCAACTGAGTAGCATTAACACAAACATGAGCAGCTGTAATTCTAAACAACATCAAGAAGACTTTTAATCCCAACAATCCTCCCCTAAACTTGATATTCTTCTTCAAAATCATCAAGTTTCTTCATTTAAAGGTTCATCAACACCAGGAGGATGCTTCTAAACACTTCTTTACTTCTTAAGCTGTTTTGTGATCAATTTACACAGCTGGTAAGCCATTTTACTTTCATAATCAATTTGAAGCTTTTTTTCCAACATCATTGAAAGTGTAGGTGGTGTAAGAGGATACTTCTTCTCTACTAACATGTAAATCTGCATAGACTGCATCCTCAAGAAATGTACTCCACATGAGTTATATAGCTTCCATTCCAACACTTTGTATCCATTTTGCAGCTTCCATACTTCATCTTCTACATGTGGTTCAAACATTATTTTCATATCATTCCATAACAGATAATACATGTTTTCCACTGGTCTTGTTGATCCATATCTAGCTTTTACCAACTTGTACAAGTATTCTAAATCTTCCCTGTCAAAATTTTTAAGCATTTGACTAAATATCCTGTACATTTGAGACTTTCCATCAGCTCTTATTATTTGATAATAGTTTTTTTCCTTCTTTGTGGATCTTCCAGTCAACAATCCTTGGAGAGTTAACAACCAAAGGAATAACATCAATTGTTACCTCTTCTTCATCTGGAATGATTTCCAAACACTGTTTAAGCTCTGCTGTTTCTTTGTCATCATCCACCTTTTGCTTCTTTACATTCTCTTGTATCATCTCTGTTCCTACTCTTTTGTTCTAAACTCTTCAAATATATTTACCCTTTTGAAAGCTCCGTCAAACATCTCTTGAATAGAATCAAACCCTTTTGACTTCCAATCTTTGAGCTTGTATCCTTCCATGTTCTTTAGGTAAGTACACATTATTTATCTTTGTTGAGCTTTTGTTGGTGGTTTGTTTCTTTTCTCTTCTGTTCTTTTAGTTGCAAAATGATTTCTTCTTTTATCTAAGAGTTGTTGAAATAATGTAGCCTTTTCTGCATCAGACAACTCTTCTTGTTCTTGTGCTTGCAATCTTTTAGCCAATTGATGATCAACATCAAACTTTGCTTGACTCTTATCATCCCATGTTCAATCAAGGCAATATAGGCTTTCTTTTTCTTTTCAACTTTCTCCTCTGCAAGTCTTTCTTCTTCATCAAATTTAGCTTGTAACTTTGTAGCAACTTCTTTATCAAGCATGATTTGAACTTTCTTCTTCATAGGCTTCACAAGTTCTTCTATCATTATTCCATTACCCTTGTCCTATGATTTTTGTGAAGAAATTATTCACAGGTTCTTCTATCATTATTCCTTTACCCTTGTCCTGTGATTGTTGTTGTTGTTGTAGATTCACCTGGATCTTGTATAACAACCCCTTTCATCTTGGGTTTTGTACTCTTTATTTCTATATGTGCTTGGGCCAAAGTAATTTCACCATCATCATCTTTTTCATTAGCAATTTCTTGTTCTGCAACAAATACCTCCTCATCATTTAAAGCATCCACATCAAACATCTCATTATCAGCACCATCTTGAACATTAACCAGGGTAATGTCTTCATCTGAATCAATAGCATTAATCCTCCTCCCCTGTTTGGATGCAACCTCACCCAAATCTTCTTCATCTCCAGAAGATTCTACCCTAGTAGTCAAACCAACTTTATATAATCTTTTCAGCTTATGAGATCTTGAACTTCTTTTCTTCTCAAGCTTCTTGACCCTCCTTTTCAAGCTATCAATCTCAATATGTTGAGTGGTCTTTGTCTTCTCCAAATCAAGAACTCTTGTTTGTAAATTGGTACATAATTCCATCAATTCATCAAGTTTAAGTCTATCCTCATCACTTTGAAGTGTGTTACCTATTGCGAGCAGTGAATCATTGGAAAGTTTAGATACATTCTCAAACCTAGTTTGAGCAATAGTATCCCCCATGGTTTCTTGGCACCTGGGACCTGAAGTAGTTCCTTGGGAACCAAATTCATTAGGTGTTGCCTTGGATCGGGTCTTAGTTATGTTACCACTGTCCTGCTCTGCTTCTAAGCTAGAAGCAGTAGTGGCAGCCCTCACCAATCTGTCACCCAACTCCTTATGGACAGCCTCATCTGCAACAATGTCTGTAGGACCACTAGGCTGAGGTACCTGAGTGTCCTTTCTCTTAGGCTTCCTAGGTTTTTGAGTCTTTTGAGGTGGAGGAGATGATTGAATAAAAGTGGGTGTGTGTTGGGGATCAGTTGGCATTGCTGAACCTTCACCCATTTGGTTTTGAACCAGCATAGTTGGAAACAAATCTGTCACTTTTCTAGAAAAATCTTTTCCCACCCTTCTCATATTTCCAAAGATCTTCTTAGTGTGAGAGGGTGCAATATAAATTCTCTTGTGACTTGGCAACCCATCAAGTTGTTTATTCAAAAACACTTGTACAAACCTTGGATACATCAAAAATTTCCCAGACAAATTATCCAAGTTTCTAACCATACTTTCAAAAATGTATTTTGAAAAGTTGAATTTTTGATTTGTAGCTAAGCAGATAATTGCAGATGCCATAGTGCTACTAAACTCATTCCATGCAGTAGTCTTTGAACTTAGGCATTGTAAAATAGTATGAATCAGAAATTTCCATTGCGGAGAGAAGAATGCCTTATAAAAAGTAAGCTTATTAAATCTTCTCATACCTCATCCTTGTAAGTTCTTCAAAAATGGTAGAGTTTGGTAAACAATCAATATCTTCCTCATCTGCTAGTTGAAGATCTCTTCTAACAGAAGATTCAGTGACAATTATCTTCTTACCATCAACTAGGGCATGTAATTGAACTTCTCCATTAATAGTTTTGACCTTGACAGTAGACCAGAACTATTTGATACACGAAGTATATATAGTGGGATTAACGGTTAAAGCATACTTTATGAGGTGTGCATTCAGAAAATCCACTATTTGTTCAAACCCATCACTTTCTTTGGGTTTAGACAAAAATGCGACCATATTGTGAGTATCTGCAAACTTTAGATTCGCCATTTGTGTTGGGTATTGATAATGGATAATAAAATTGAGTTAGGGTTTGTGATTAGAGAGTTTACAAAAGTATGAAATCAATCAAATAACTGATTGAAACCCTTAATCGAAGTATTTATGAAAATACCCTCAACAGCATTAAATTTCGCCCAACAGTAGTAACCCAACAGTAGTAAGTTTATGCCTAGCAGCATTAACTTAGAACGAGCAATAATAAGTTATGCCTAGCAGCATTAACTTTGAGTCGCCAGCATTAACTCCAATTCCATTCCAAATAGCTTTTCCATCATCAATCTAACACTTTTCTTTGCTTTTCCTGCAAAATGTTAGCCTAAAAACCAAGAAAACACAAGCCATAGCAATTTTCACAATTATCACAGTATTAATTATACCTAATGGTATTAAGTATAACTGATAGTAGAAACTTAGCAGTATTAAGTATAACCAACAATATTAATTATACTTAACAACATAAACTTTTAATGACATGAATAACAGTACTAATTCATACAAAACTATACAAAAACATAAAGAGATAAAAGACTTTAAAGATTTAGCATTCCAGTACAAGCAATCAAATATTGAAATTTACTTACATCAAAAGCTTTTGTAAGCAAATCTGCAACATTCTTGTCATTATAGATTTTGACCATTTGAATCAATTTCTTTTCATTGCAATCTCTAATAAAATGATGTATGATCTCTATATGCTTTTTTTTAATGAAAAACAAATTATGCAAATAGTACTATTATTGTCAATAAAGATCTTGGTATGCATAAAATTATACCCATAATCAAGTAGTTGATTCTAAATCCAAAGTACTTGTCCATAGCAACTTGAAGTAGCCACATACTCAGCTTCTGTTGTGGAATTTGCAACCACTGACTGTTTCTTACACTTCCATGATATTAATCTACATCCAAGGAATTGACAACATCCTGTTGTAGACTTCCTATCTAAAGGCCTCATTTTGGTTGACCTTTTAAGTACCTAAAAATCCTTTTCACAGTATGAAGATGTGAAACCTTTGGATTGACTTGGTATCTAGCATAGGCACACACTGCAAATATGATGTCAGGTCTTGAAGATGTAAGATACATCAATGAACCAATCATTGACCTATACATATGAACATCCACTTCTTTACCATCTTCATCCTTGAGCAGAGGCTTTTGAGTTTCCATTGGTGTGCTTGCAGTCTTGACTTCTGTAAACCCAAATTTCTTTAAAATTTTCAACAACATATTTATCATGACTAAATAAATATGCCATCCCTTCTTCTGCTGCACGTTGTAATCCCAAGAAGAATGTAAGTTCACCCAAGACTCATCTAAAATTTCTCATGCATCAACGTCTCAATGCATTCATAAATCCTTCTGTTGTTGTACAAAGATATATCATGCCACATGATAAACTGACAACAAAATATCACCTTTAAGCATTTTAATGAATAAAGGTCTTGGCAAATTTTCCTTCTTTGAAACCCATTGTCCAACAGATATGTTGACAAGGATCATTCCAGGCTCAATACTTGATGTAGCCCATACATGCTTTCAACCTTGTATACTCTATCAGGAAAGTTTGGATCTTCAAATCCTGGTGGTTGACATACATACACCTCTTCGTTAATCTTCTCATAGAGAAAAGCACTTTTTACATCCATTTGATACACCACAAAATCTTTAAATAAAGCATAAGCTAAAAATAGCCTAATTGCTTCAATTCTTGCAACAGGGGCAAAGACTTCATCATAGTCAATCCCTTCTTCTTGTGTGTACCCTTGAGCAACCAATCTTGCTTTTATTTCTATTAAAATTTCCCTTTCATCCTTTTTATTTCCTGAAAAACCTATTTTTAGTGCCTATACCCTTTTTCCATTTGTTTAAAATACACTAAAAGCCAACTTCTTGTAACTTGAATTGTAGAAGCTCTTCTTGCATAGCCTCTATCCAGCTTGGATCCTTTAATGCATAAATTACCTTTTTAGGTTCTTCCTGTGATAAAAAGCAAGCAGACAAGTAGTTTTGAAGGTCTTTAGGTTTGTTCATTGTTAAATAGTACTAACAAATTCCAGTTCCTCCAAATTCTTTTGACATCTTCGTTGTTTGTGTAGCTGATTGTAAATCTTTTAATCCACTTGATCAAGAGGATGATCTTATGAATTCTTGTAGTTTGAAATAGGAACTGACATTGGATTGTTTTGTTATCCAAATTATTCATGTCAACCATGCTTGCACCATCATCTTCATCATCTCTTGAAAGGTCATGCTATAATCTTCCAAAGCAGGCATATTTGGATCAAATGGAAGTTCAATGGTCGTTTTTCCACCAACATCATTAACTTCATTTGTGCTAGCAGCATTAATATTGTTAGTGCTGTTAACATTATCTTCCTTCTCTTGATCATTACATTCACTATCTTTTCTTGGATCTTCATTAACCTTCTTTCCATCATCACTTGAAGGTTTGGATCCATCATCATGAGAACTCTTTGGATCTTAGGAATATGGTGGATCAACAGTCCATAATGGTAGCAAAATGTAATCTTTGATAGGTTTTGTCTCCTTTCTAGCTTGACCTGTACTATCACTTGCTTTTGTACCTGCAAAATCATTAGACTGTGTACCTGCAACAATTGGCTCATAATTCATTGTTCTTGTAGAGGCATCAATACAAAAAGCAATCTAGTTCCACTAACTACAACATTAGGTGTATTTTCACTAAACCTAATATACAAGTTTTTCTTTCACTATCCGTGTTCTACAATTGAATACTCTAAGGCTTTACTATCTCAAAGAGCATCCAACAAAGAAAACCTTCATCAGCATTAACATTAAAAATTTTCTTAAGTATCTATGGGTATTGAGAATGGATAACAGAACACCCAAATGTTCTCCATAAAACTTAAAGTTGGTGTTCTAACCATGTAAAGTCATATGGGGTCTTTTATAAGGCTTAACTACTAAACACGCTATTTGCACAAAGCAAGCAGTATTAAACTTCTTCTGCCAAAAAGTTAAGTTGAAAAACTTGAATCCAGCTACGCATAGTCCCTAGCAGCCCATGGAGTGTCCTATTCCTCCTCTCTAGCAACTTCCATTTGTTTGATAAGATCTAGCTATAACTAAATTGTCTTAAATAACCCTCGATCTCACAAAAATGATTCAATTTCGTTTGGTTTTATGAATTCAGTTCCATTTATCACATCTAATCACCTTAACCTTGTTATCTTACTATTATTTTCTAAGAATGCCACTAGTCTCATCCTTAGTAGCTAGAAAGAAAACCCATGTAAACCTACAGTAAATCAATCTATGACAACTAGGCATACATTTTCCTTTCAAAAGAGATTTTTATAATATGTTAGACCAAACAAGCATATGCAACAAATGTAAAGGAAGACTGATTGAGTTCTCTGTTTTGGACTTACAAGAGGCTCTGTGCTGCTTTCCCTTTTGACAAGCAACACAGGTTTGATCATTTTCAAAAAGTTTGAAAGGTAAACCTCTTACAAGATTTCCCTTAACCAATTTATTCATGGTTTTAAAATTTAAGTAACCTAACCTTCTATGCCAAAGTTTAGATTCATCAAATGTGGCTTTTGCAAAAAGGCAAGTTAAACCTCCTTTAGGAACTATGTTCTTTAAATCAACACTATACATATTGTTCTTTCTAGGAACTCTAAGTAAAACTTGACTTTCATCAATTAACTTAAAGTTTGGAGATAAAAAATACATTCAGTGTCATTAAATGAACATTGTTTCTTTTTTATCACACATTTGTGAGACACTAAAGAGATTAAACTTTAACTCTCTCACAAAATACACATTTTCAAAATCTAGATTACCAGTTTTAATGGTACCTTTTCCTGTGATTTTCCCTCCTTTGGGGTTCCCTCCAAAAGTAACATATCCTCCATCTATCTCTTCATAGTCTGTAAGATAGGACATGTTCCCTGTCATGTGCCTTGAGCATCCACTATCAATCACTCCTTGATCCTGTAAATCCATTTATGGATTGCCCTGCACATTAGATAAGAAAATTAGTTTCCATTTTGACGGGGACCCAAGCCATTCACAGACTTGGATCTGCCTTGTGCAGGAATATAATCAAACTTTTCAGGGTGGAGTGATAGCACTGTGGTGTTAGAAACATGGTCTAAAACTTTATGCTTTGGTTTCTAAAACCCAACAACCCAGGCCTAACAACAATAAAATGTATTTTCCATAACTACATTAAGCCAACTGCTTTGGCCTAACAATATAACAATTTACCCTACATAATATTAACCCTTTGATTCAATATTACTGTTATACGAATGATGTATTCTATGAATGGGCCTCCTTAAGGCGGGGCGGTTTGAATGTGCTGTTTTAGAAAGATATGACATTGGTCTAACAACATTCACTGTTGTTTTTGAGTGAGCAGCAATAACTTGTCCAACAGTATTAACCGATACTAAACCAAGAACTCATTGGTACTACTAATCTAGCTCTTGTGAACAAAGTTCTTTTTAGTACAGGTGAGCCTTTTTAGTAAAGTTTTGATGATTCACCCTTAAGCATTGTTCCAGAACAGGTTTTACCATCCTTGATTTTGAACTGTTTTTGATAGTAATAGGCAATCAAATTGCAAATGATCAACAGCTTCTACACACATAACATGCTTATTAAACATCTCAAGAATAGCTTCCTAGATTTTTTGAGACATCATATTGTTCCAAATTTATTTTGATTGCCATCTTGGACTTAAGTGTTTTGCCCTATTTTCTTAACTTGCTTTAACAGTTTTCCTACAGTTTTCTCTTGTTGCTTAGGTTTGACAAACTCTATCTTAACAATACTAGGCTTAACTATTTTCTTCTCAGTTTTAGTTTGAGACACATTTTTTTCCTCACTATCTGACACCCATTCTTCAATAATTGGGGCATCATCATTCTTCTTAACTACCTTAGGCACTTCTTTATCGGACTTTCTGTTCTTAACTACAGGCTTATTAACAAACTCATCTAAACCAGTAAAAGACAAGTCAGGTGTTAGAGGCATGAAATTTCCTGTGGTAAAGAGGTGGAACTATATAAATAATTTTTCATAGCCTAAACCCTTTCTTGCAATTATAATCAAACGACACTCTAATGAGCTTGTTTAAACTTTTGAGATGCATTTTCAAATTTAATCAACATTAAATTGAATAGCTAACTTTTTCTTTTTGAATTTTTTAAGCTCTCCTAAGCTCACCTAATAGTTATTTCTTCTCCTACTTGAATAACCCATTTAAAAGCCATTTTAATGTTTCTTTCTACATACACAACTCATTATTTTTATAACATTCAAGTATTTCTTCACTGCTTCTAAACTTGTTTTAATAACCTAAAACATTAAATTAATTTCTCTAAATCTCTTAAATATTGATCATTTTGAGATTTAAGTATTTAACATTTTCCATACAAGATTTTTGAACAATTTTTGAATCATTAGATACCTCTGAGTCAGAACATAAAGAGAGTAAAGCCATGAGTAACATAATTAGGCCCTTCCTCTACTGATCCAACTCCATCAATCCACCAGGCCATCACATTCCACCAAAGTTGTGGAAGTAAGATGTTTTCCACAGCACACTCCCTTTTGAGCTTTCCTTCTCATTTTTGTCTTGATGTTCTTGGAGCTCGTGCACTGGCCTAGCAAAATGTCCCCTCTAATGGCAGTTGTAGGCACATCCCTTTGGACTTATCAAAAACCATATCTCATTGCCATAACAGTAAGACATCCTTTCTGTATTTTCAAAAAAAACCTTCTAGCCCTCATAGTTAACATAGCCATTTACCATCTCAAATCCATCTCTTCTATGTCATCAGGATGGATTTGTTGCAAGTCCTCATGTGCAAGTTAAGGACTATTTGGTTGACTAGCAAAGAATGAACAAATAACAACATCACCTCAAAGTAAACAATAATTGGTAGAGTTAGTATCATTACTTTGAGTTTTAGCAGTTAGAAACTCATGAAGCATTATTAATTTCTTTATTAGTACTTGCTAGTGTTGTTATTTGAAGAGGACACAAAAGCCATGTTCCTTTCTGTGTGCTTGAACTTGAGCTAGACAACCCTTTGACATATTTGTTTCAAGCATCCTTGAGGTTGTTATAGAGATCATCTATGCTTATTTTTTCTAACTCAACTTTATTCCTCCACACAACAGCATGTGTGTTCCTCTCAGGTGACAAACTTCTTAATAACTTTTGATTAACATCTTGTTATGAAAGCTTTTCATCCAAAAGCTCCAACTGACTCACAAGCTTTTGAAGCCTATCAAAGGTTTGATCAAGCATCTCTGAGCTTGGAGCAGTGAAGTCTTTTCATATGCTTGCTTTAAGAAGAGATTTCTTTGAGTTTTCTTAGTACTCATTCCCACCAAATCTCTTTTTATAACTTCCAGTAGCAGCTTAGCAATCCCTTTTTATAGAGTTAGAAGCTTTACCCAGATGTTCATTGGGAATGCCATTCATTAAAGTACTTCTAGCCTTTACTTCTAATCTTCTTAAAACCTTATCTTCAGCAGACGTAATAGGCATCACTGTTATAACACCTTCTACAACTTGTGTTTTTAGCAAGGTTGCACCATTCTCTATGACTTCCCACAGTGCATAGTCTATCATCTGAATATATTGTTCAATCCTCATCCTCCATAACTCAAACTCACCCGGTTTGAGCATGGGAACTTTGGATGCAGCCACCATGTGTGCAGAATCTTGATCCATATCTTCTAGCAAAGTTTCTCAAAGCAACAAGCTCTGATACCACTTGTTGGTCCCACTTTAATAGATCGAATTCCTTAAGCTTGTATAAGGATTAATTATATTAGATAAATCTAACACAACTATAGTAAAAACTTTGTTTGAATGTATTAAAGATTATGCATAATCTAATCTTTAATATTAAGAAGAAATTCAATAGAAACAGTAAAACAAATAACATTATGATTCCAACAAAGCAAACAAAAGCTCCAATATTAATAATATGAATACTCTCAAAGTATTAGGGTTACAAAGACCTTGAAGCTATGATAATTCTATGAATGACTCGTATCAAACTCTATGCCCTAGAACCTCCTTTTATACACCAAGGAGTCCTAAACGGCTTATAATACTTTCCTAAGAATATCAAATCTTTTAAACAAATAAGTTATACATATCTTTTACACAAATAACTCATATAAATCACATAAGCAGTACTAACTAACTCAGCAGTACTAACTTCTTCACTAGCAGCATTAACTCCTTCAGCAGCATTAACTTTGTACTAACAATAGTAACTTTTGTACTAGCAGTAGTAACTACTTAGCAGTTTTTCTTCTAAGTCTTTGAGCAGCACTAATATGCACTAGCAGTAGTAACTTTACACTAGCAGTACTAACTGTGTACTAGAAGTAGTAAACACTTAGCATTTTTTTTTCTAAGTTCTTGAGCAGTACTAACACAACTAAGCAACATTAACTCTGATATGAGCAGCAGTAATACTAGCAGCATTAAGAAGGCTTTTAATCCCAACATGCATACATACTAGATGTACAACTTGTTTCGTAAAAATAAAGATTTTGAAACTACGTAAACCTTAAAAGGTTATACATACTACTCGAAGATAATAAAAGAAATATAAGGAAAGTATAGTTTTGTGATCGTGGTTATTTTCGTATAATAAAAATGTTAACCTATGGCTTAGTATGTTCGGCTTATTTAAATAAGCATTTGAGAAAGCTTATATGATTTTTATTTGAGCTTATTGGGCTTAGGTTTGGTTCAGCCCAACTAGAAAACAAAAAGGAATGATAGTTGTAGCTTATTGTGTTTGGCTTATATTTATTGGCTTATTTATCTAGCTTATTTTGAAAGGACAAATGGCGAACTTATTCGGCTTAATAAATAAGCCCGAATATGGCTTGTTTGGGCTTTTAGCCGCGTCCCACACCAAAGGCCCAACACCACAAGCTTATTTTTGAGCTTAAGTGGTTTGGCTTATTTTACTTGGGCTTATCGAGAGCTTATTGTAGCTTCTTGATGAACCGAGGACTTGTTTGATGCTTATTGGCTTAACGGGTTTAACTAATGGACCCATGTGAGCTTATAAGAGTTCGGCCCAACACACAAGCCCAATCCGTGACTTAAGGCCCACGGTTGGCTTAATGGGTCTTTGTCTTGGCTTATTGTGAGCTTATTGATAGCTTATTATTAAGTCTCGTGTTTAATATTTAAACGTTTTGCTTATCGAACTAAATGGATAAGTAAAACCACATTTTTGACTTAACGGGCTAAGGCCCAACATGAATACAATACACCAAGGCGTAAAACCCACGGTGTAGCTTATTGAATAAGTTCATGAATAGCTTATTTAATAGTGCACGACTTAGACGCTATACGTTTAACTTATTTTAAGCGTTAGACATTACAAATAACAAAATTAGGCTTATTGGGTCTAAAAACCCAATAAGGGTTCGAATGGTCTTTTGACTAAATATTAAAAAGGGATTTGATTATGCATAGTGGTAATTGTGAAATGTAAATTGAAAGTGATTTGAAAATGATTTATAAATAAAGTCTACGACTTTGGAAAACGTGTAAATACGAACGGGTCATGCCGAAAATTTTAAAATTTATCTATGCTTAGAAAATACTAGAAAACACACGTGATAAAACTAGATATACGGGAATTTTAATAAAGTGCCGAACATTACATATATAAAAATACATATATATATAATATATTTTTACTTAGTCATTTATATGTATGTAATATTAATATACATACTATTATTACTCGTTTTACTTACGAAAACATTTTCATTACTATACGATCACAAACGTTAATTTTTGGAAATATATTAACAAAAGTACACTAGTAAATCCTTATGCATTATCCGCAATTCTACACTACTCCGATATTAAACCAAACCTTCATTTCATAGGTTGTCTTTGCGAACCGTCGTTTGTTACCGAGTGATTTTATTTCTAGACTATTCACTACTTTAATTCACCAATCAAGGTGAGTTCATAGCCCCACTTTTACTCGTTTTGAATAAATTTTTTATAACTTGGGCTGAGAAACATTGCTTGCTTTTAAAACTGGACACAAGTACTATACGTGAGAAATTCCCCATTTACGTGTTGCCTAAGTAGTGTTTAGACCACTATTGCCCGAATTATCATGAACTGTTAATCAACTTTAACTGACTGGCTGGTTAAGTGAGCGCGAGTGAATAAATAGATCTATTGGGACTAATTGTCCCTATATGGGTAAGAAGCACTTACTAGTTCGAGTTTGCCAAGAACTAAC
>BQNB010038271.1:0-48869 GCA_026074375.1 Tanacetum coccineum | reverse complement strand
CATTCTGGAGCTTAAACGAAGATATTTTGAAGATTACTATTCTGACAACCAATACGCCGTATCCATCAAGGAAGATACGGCTTATCCGTGCCTGCACTCACCAAAAACCATAAAGGAAACATGATCAATACGCCGTATCCAGAGAAGACCAATACGGCGTATTGAAGATATAGAATGTAAATATTCTGGAAGATATCAAACGTGGTTCCTACTCCAAGAAACCCCAATACGCCGTATCCAACACATTGGATACGCCGTATCGACACCGACTCCAGACCCTATAAATAAAAAACTCAAAAATGAGTTTTAAGTGTGCTAAATCATATTTGTGACAACCGTGGCTTGAGCCGGTTGGTCAAACCGTAGTGTTGACCTAAATATCTGTTCTATAAGTATGGGTATGTGTGTTTCTATATGTTCTATGTGTGTTTTATTAGGATTTGAGAATCAACCTAGTGAGTGTGAGAGTCTCATTGAGGTGTGATTATGATGGAGTTTGCATGGGTGCATTTCATTCACTTTTGAGTGACATGTAAATGACTTGTAACGTTTGAGCGTTTATGTATTTTGTGTGTATGTATTTATGTGTAAGTATTTACATATTCATATTATTAGGTTTTAGAGTTTTGGAAGATGGAAATGTAGTTAGAAAATGAAAGAAATAAAATTTCTATTTTTGGAAAGTTAGGTTTAATAAAAATGAAAAGTTAATTATTTTTAAAAGTCTAGTAAATTGCGTTTACGCAAAAAGGTATGCGCAAATAAGCTAAGTTTTTTTTATAAAAACTTAAGGTAATGCAAATAATTAGTTAATTAATAATTTAATAAAAAAAATATATAGTGGGGGATCGGCCGGCCCAAAAAGAAAAGGAAAAAAAAGGAAATCCAAGCCTAATTAAACTAGGACTCTAATTAGGAATTATCTAAGATTATTCTAGAGGCCTATAAATACAAAATAAAATCCCATAACCCTCTCTCATATACTGTTCGACCGATCCAAGAGAAAAAGAAGAAGAGAAATTTTTTTGATTTTGTGAAGAAAACAAGCTTTAAGGTATGTTTAATTAATCTTTGTTAGTTATTAATCTTTAATCATGTAATAATCAATATGGTGGATAATTAGGGTTCATTAAATCTGTAATTAATGGTATAATGAACATGTTATAATGATTAAGGTTGAATTAGAAGCTTATGGGTGTAATTGGTTAAACTTAATTAACGTTAGAACTTGATTTAGGTTTGAGCAGAATTTTAGGTCGTGTTGTTCAGATGATATCTCATGATTGATTACGAGATTTTTGATGAATCTTATGTCTAAATTGTAGTCCAGAGAGTCTACTTTCCAAAAAGTCCAGCCTCGAACGATTTTGAGTTCAGGAAGTCATTCAAATATTGTTTGCAAGAAAAGTTGTCAAAACAGTAAATACGGGTCAGATTTGGGTCTGATTTCGGGGAGTAAAACCCCTACTTAAAATTCTAATTAGGATTATCCCTTTTACAGAAGTCAAGTTCTATGTGTCTATTAAACTTCCATAAATTTTTAGCCTCTGATTTGTTGTCTAAGTATGGTTTTTAGGGTCATACTTTTTAGTGTGCGTGCATGTCCGAATTGTGACTGTTTTGAAGTTTGATTTTATTTAAGATAGTTACACATATAATTAATACTTGGGAATCTCATGATAGTTAGTAAACACATAAGGGACCATGTGTGATTTTTGGTATGAATTATGAGAGTCATTAAGTAAGGGTTTTAGGTGCGTAAAGTCACACTAAAATTCTGCAGTTTTGATTAAAAAGGAGTTGTCTAATGTAATGTGTTAATGAAGCGGTTAAGTTTGGGCATGGTGTTGGGGTGACCCATGATGGGACATTAAACCCCTAGAGACATCCATCATATGATTGTTACATGTGCATTAAGCTTTTGGCTTAGTAGCGTGTAACACGAGTTATTTTGTTGTTTAGATTTGTGCTAGTTGTTTGTGAAGCTTTTTGTTGGAATCTTTTGGAAAGCTAAGCAAAGGTGAGTTTCATAGCCCCTTTTTCTCATGTTATTTTGGGGTGAGAATGATGCTTGTCTTGTTGTCGTGTTAAAATGTTTTTAAGCTTGCTGTGGTTATGTGTATTGGATCGTGGGCACGTTCTGTCCCGTTGTGTTGCGATATGATATGTTTGGTATTGTGGATCCCAATATGCAAAATGAGGTGTGACGGTGGTAAGACTGCGTGAGCTAATATGAGGCCATGTAGCGCATATATGTAGTTGATATGATTATGGATCGTGGGCACGTTCTGTCCCGTTGTTGTTAATTGTTGTCATGAACTGTTTTGGTAATTGCAGCAGCTATTTGAAAGTTTATTTTGGATATTGTTGTATGTCGTAAACCTAGGATTCTCGCTCAAATTTATGTTGACGTTTTAAGCATCATTTTCTGGTGAGCTTAATGGTGCTAAGATAGAGCGAAGTGGCTAGAAGAGACCGTAAGATGCTTGGAGTTTATTTATGCTTTCTGTTTGGGGGAAAAAAGTTTTTTTATGCTTTCTGTTTAAAATTAATGCATTTACATGAATCGTTTGGATTATGTTTTTGCATGTCATTTATTGACGAGACCTCTTTCTCATTAATAAAGACACCATTAGATTTTGGGTATTGTTAGGACACTTTGTGTCTTTGCTTTACTTTAGTTTTTATTTTAGTATTCTCTATATAGACACCATGTGTTGTGATGATATCCATTCTTGTTTACGCCTCGCATTTCCGCCTTGGCGGGGTGTGACATATATGCATCTAAAGGAGAATTTGTTCGGGTCAGTTTGCCAGAAAACTATACGGCGATTTGAAAAAGAGGGGGAGTTAAAGAGATTTTCTAGAGTTGTGCTACAGATCCACCTAAGAAATCCACCAGTCACGCGCCAAAACTTTGTATGTGTTTTAAATGCTTTTTAAATTTATAAGGCAGAAAATACCGGAAATGTATATGGAAACACTCGGAGTAAAAGTATAACCCACGTATACAGTTTAATCTTTTTAGGTAAGACAGATCGTCACTGGGATTTAGAAGTAGTGTTCGAATAATCGGAAAGAAAATAGACTTTAACCTATTTTGAAAATATTTAGGTTTTTCAATGATAATAAGATGGGGGGGTGGGGGTGGGGGGGGGGGGGTAAGACCTACTCGGATAGTTAAGAATAAGTTATAAGTGTTGGAAATGATTTGACCTTGAAGATGGGACTTTAATTTATAAAAATGATTTCTCGTCAGAAAACGTTTTTACAAATTAATTTGATTAACTTAAGAATTATATTTAGTTAACTAGACCAAATGTGTCACTCAAATAATCCAGTTATTATTATATTCAAAAGCTTATTTTGTTTATTAATTTATCGAAAGTAGATTTTATCAGTACAGACGTTATAGCCATAGGGCAGTCTTTAAAACCACATAGATCATAACAGATCTTTCGACCTATACCGATATGATTATATAATCTAAGTTGATAAGCAAAAAATAGATAAGATAAGATATAACAAATTAGCAACATAAGCTTAAAATTAAAACGATCATGATCATACCAAACACTTATTCATTACTAGTAACTTCACGGTAGTCATGAGTTGAGATTTAGTTTTCATGCTAAGGTGTTCTAACAAAAGCACACTTTAATAAATTTTCCATTATTCAACATTAAGGTAGAAAACTTCTTCGTTTCTTGATCGTTAGATCTTTCTTAATGTGTAATATGGTTAGAATGTGAGAATGATTGCGATGAAAGGATGCAAATTCGTCCTCAATTTATAGGCAAGATTGGGTGCAAAGTGCCGCGCACTTAGGAAAAAGTGCAGCGAACTTTGGGAGTTAATGCGATCACATTTAATAACTTTTACTGGAAGTGCGGGACGGTTTGAGAGTTAATGAGGTGCATTATTGACTTTAATTCTGCTAAAAAAATCTTTGGGAAAATGTGTGGCGCACAATATTATAAGTGCGGCGGTTTTGGATTTCAGGGGAAAGTGCGGCGCGCAATGTAGCAAGTGCGGCGGACTTCTTGAACTTTGGCTAGAATCATTTCTCTTTTTTGGTATTCATCTCCCAAAGTGTTTAGATTCTTGAGTTGGGTCCCCTAGAGTCTTGAAGTGAACTATAAGCAAAACAAGCTTAATAAGTACCAAAAAGTTCATGAGAATTGTAGAAATAAACTAAATAACACATTGATACTTGTATAATTATGGGGTTTCTTAACCCGGACTAATATATTAATATCTTGTGTTTTTGTCACAATAGGAGGAGATGTTGAGGCTACAGGGTCTAGGCTCCAACATCAAGACGGGTGTACCCTACACAGAAGATGAGTAACATGGCAATTGTTCAAAGGGAAGCACGCACGGGGGCACTTTCACCAGTGTTGTAGGTATACAAGAAAGAGGACAAGACTGTCTCAGTCCGCCCCTTGCCTCGATGCAACGCACAACTTTGATGTAGATAAGCTCAAAAAGAGTAACAAGCTGCTAACGAAATAGGTGAACACGATCATGAAGCTATTTAGGAGTGACTACATGATGTCCCTGATGCGGTCATCGTAGGATTTCTACACGAAGTTTTACAATTCCTTAGGCAAAGCACCTAATCGTTGTAGTAGTAGTATAGGCAAGACTCGGGGGGTTGTTATCGTTCCCTCTGGGAATAGGTTGGGAAGGGTTGATCAAGGTCTAATAGAATTCTAAGGGTTGAGAGAAGATTATTTTTGTGTTTTTATATTTTTATCGAAAGCAGGTAAATTCATATGTTTGAGAGATTGGATGTGTTTGGGGAGCTTATTTTTTAGTAAACTATATATTAACTAGGCTACTGGTGATAACAATATAATAAAAGATTGTGTTTATTGAATCATGTATTACTCTCTAGATTGCTTCTCCTAGTGTTGTTGCTTTGTCACACTTGTGATGATCTATGTAATTATTTCCTAAGTCATGAACGAATTACACGAACCCGCCGTCTATTTAATATTCCGTTAAGGCAACGCACAAGTAAGGTAGTATGAAGACTATTACAAGGCCCCTAAGAGTATATTAAATGCATTTGAAATATATTAAGAGTGGATCAACCATATAAGGGGCAAGGTAGTATGAAGACTGTTACCCGATGGTATCCTTTCTACACAATAATGTTTTCCTAGACATATCAACAGCGATACAGACAAAAGCTGGTTTTCTAAGACCTAACATGCATATTCATTACAAGAAGCAACACCACTAAGATCTACATTCTAGGTTTCATACAATCATAAATAAACACAATAGAAGGTTTAGCCAAGCATGTTATAAGTAAAGCAAGAACAATAATGAATCAAACAACACATAGACATATTGAATGATTAAGATAATCTTACTTGATTAAAACATGAATTAAAGGAAGTACAATAGGGTTTTGAGGCCCTAAAATCATCCCTAACAGCTGCTAAACGTACTAGGGTTCGTCCCTTTCTTTTACTTTAAAGTTACACACTTAAAACCCTAAAATCGGATTTGTATTTATAGGAAAATCGCTATGACGGCGTCGCGTTTTAATCGTGACACCATCGTGACAAGAATATTCTAGATAATGGGATGGATCGTGCGGGCTGACGCCGTCACGATATCTTGTGATGTCGTCGTGGTAGGATTTGTGACGGCGTCACGTGTAATCTGAGACGCCGTCTCTAGCTTTTGAGGAGAAATTCTTGAGCAATGTTGGTGTAGGTCCGTAGTCTTGTCCGTTTCTTCTCCAAATGAGCCCAAGTTACGTGTATTTCCTCTAAATGCCTTCTAAATGCTGAATACCTGAAAAGGAACGATTAAGTACCTATTTTGGACATAAATGCATGATTTAGGGGATTAAACAACCCTAAAAAAGTGTATAAAATGACACCTCATCAGCCAGTGCTGAGTACCTGGATTACTAGTATACCTGCTCAGTTTACCCATGGAAAATGCAATGTCAGGCCTTGTACAAGTCATGGCATACATTAAGCAGCCAATCACCCTAGAATACTCAAGTTGAGATACAGCCTGACCATCATTAGGCATCAGCTTCTCACTTGTATCCATAAGAGTACTCACTGGAGAGCAATCAAAGTAATTGAATTTTTTTAGTAGCTTCTTAATATAATAAGACTGAGAAATTGATATCCTATTACTTTCATGTTTAATCTTTATACCCAGGATAACATCATCCTCCCCTATGTCCTTCATAAAGAACCTTGCTGACAAAAATTCCTTTGTTAGGTCAACCTAAACTTGATTAGTGCCAAAGATCAGCATGTCATCAACATATCAGTAAATGATGGCTCCTTTACCAGATTCATCAAATTTGCTATATACATATTTTTCAGCTTGGTTAAGTAAATAACCATTAGACAAAACCACTTCGTCAAATTTCTGATGCCATTACTTAGGTGCCTACTTTAGTCCATATAGAGACTTAATCAGTTTACACATTTTGTTTTCATTGTCAGGCATGATGAAGCCCTGAGGTTGGTTCATATAGACCTCCACATCCAATTCACCATTCAAGAAAATTATCTTCACATCAATCTGATGTATAATCAAATTGTGAATTGATGTCATAGAAATCAGCAGTCTTATGGTACTGATACGTACCACTAGAGCATAAGTATCAAAGTAGTCTATCCCTGACTTTTGTTTAAAGCCCTAAATGACCAGCCTTGCCATGAACTTTTCAATAGTTCCATCTACCTTCAGTTTTCTTTTGAAGATCCATTTGCAACCTGGAGGTAGATCAGCCAACACCCAAGGGTTGTTGCCTATGATGAAGTCCATCTCATCATTAATTGCTTCTTTCTAGAAAGCAACATCATGAGACTTCATTGCTTCATCGAATGTTTTGGGATCATCCTCAACATTAAAGCAATAAGAGTGTTGGTCGGAGACCTTATCTCTTGTTCTTTCAATTAAGTATAATTAAAATTCAGGTCTAAAGTTCTTTGGAGTCCTACTCCTTTTGCTTTTTCTAAGCTCAGGTTTAGGTTGTTGAACAACCTCTTCAGTGACCTCTTCAAGGACCAATGAACCACCAATGTCTTTAGTTCCATTTGGAATCCTGAGACTTGGTCTAGGGACTAAAAATAATCTATTCTCATCAAATATAGCATCCCGTGATTTAATTATTGAGTTAATTGAAACTAATTCATTAGGTTCAATAACAAAGAACCTAAAAGCCTTGGAATGCTCAGCATATCCAACAAATATGCATTCAATTCCTCTTTCACCCAAAGTTTTCAGCTTTGGATCAGGGAGTCTTACAACTGCCCTACAACCCCAAACCCTAAGGTAGTTCAGGTTTGATTCCCTTTTAGTCCAGAGTTCATAAAGGGGAATCTTGTTCCTTTTATTGGGAATCCTATTTAATAAATAGCAAGCTGTTAACATAGCTTCACCCTAGAAGCCTTGACTCAGTCCTGAGTATGACAACATGGAATTAACCATTTCTTTAAGTACTTTATTTTTCCTTTCAGATATACCATTTTATTGTGGAGTATAGGGGGCAGTCGTTTCATGGATAATACCAACAGACTAAAAATACAGAGTATCAATGTACTCAGCTCCCCCTATCAGTCTTGAATCTTTTGATCCGGGACCTTTGTTGTAATCCAACTTTAGTTTTGAATACTTTGAATTTATCTAATGTTTCATCCTTAGTATGTAATAAATAAACATAACAAAACCTAGAAGCATCATCAATAAATGTCACAAAGTATTTTTTATTCCCTAATGAGGGAGTAGCACGCAAATCACATAAATCACTGTGAATCAGCTCTAAAACTTCAGTTTCATGTTTTACATTTTGACATGGTTTCTTAGTAATTTTGGTCAGCATACAAGTCTTACACTTTTCAGTCTCCATGTCAAAAGCAGGGATTAACCCATCTTTAGACATATCTTGCATCCTCTTAAAGTGGACATGGCCTAGTCTAGTATGCCATAAGATTGAATCATTCAGTTTAGAGGTTGACATAAAGGCTGAAGCAATATTATCATTAATAATATTAAGCCTGAACATTTGATTACTCATATAACCAAAACCAATAAACACACCATGTTATGGATAGGACAAATTTATCAGATTCAATCACTTGTTTATAATCACAATTAGTCAAAACACTACTTGAAACCAAATTCTTCCTTATATTAGAAACATGCAAAATATTCAACAAAGAAACACTCTTTCCAGAAATAAACTTTAGATCTACACAACCACGTCCAATCACTATGGACCAGCAACATTGTTGCCCTTTGGCTTGTCACTCTCCTGCGCCCTGGGGGACTCCTCAATGAGCGGATGGCTGCCCATCTCAACAAGAGTTAACGCCTCCTTCTTATATTTCAAGGTATGCTTGAAATCTTTACAAGAATAAGGGAGTTTATCAATGATACAAGAGACCTTAATTGCCTCATCCATGTTTATTTTATGTTGTGTAAGTCTATCGAGTATACCAAGAAGTTCATTGTGTTGTTCCATAACTGGTCTTGAATCAGTCATTTTGTAATTTGTGAAATTACTTACAAGGAACTTCTTACTTGATGCATCCTCAGCTATATATTTGGCCTCCAAGGAATCCCATAGGTTCTTTTGAAGATTCAAAATTTTGGTAAATATCAAACAAAGAATCAGACATACCATTGAGGATTAAACCTCTGCAGACATAGTCATCATTGTCCCACTTGGCCCTCTTCCTGAGTTGTTCCACGGTAGCATCATCACCATCTTCAGAAATAGGAGTAGTAAGCATATACACCACACTCATAACAGAAGCATCCATTGATTATCATAAAATAGTCTTCTTTGATTGTTGGTTATTGTGAGCCCAGAACATGGTGAAGATAATCAATAGCCTAGCTAATTACCAAAGATGGTTACCAGATATCACTTGAAGTCGTGTAATCACTTTCCAAAGAAGATTATTCGACCCTATGCATTGGTATCACGAATACCTCATTGGGATAAAACCAAGTGCAGTTCTTGTTTTAGGCACAAATTAAGAACCCTTTCATTTCTAAGTGTTTAGGTTTTCTGTTGGTGTGTCTTTCATGCAATATGTCCATCTCTATTTATAGGGATGCAAACTCTTAATCAAAAGAATTGTAACTCCTGGTCAAAAAGAGTTATAAGCATTAATTGGCCAGTTAATCTCATAACCTCCTTCATAAATGCAGTGGTTACATGACCATAATTATGGTCATTAAGTCAAACTTAAAACCGTCTATTTAATAAATATAGTTACAAACATTAAATGTTGAAACCGCTCATTTAATAGACATTAAGGTAACCACTAAAGGAGTGAGGGAGAATTAGTGACTTGATTGGTGTACACTCCGTACCTCCAAACCTATTTCCAATTATGATCCAATTTCCACAATTACACTAAATTTCCAACATATTATAGTTGTCAAAAATGCTATGTGAATTTGTTTGATGCTATGTTGCTTATATTTGTCACAACTTCAAAGTTAGGAGAACTTAGAAACTTAAAGGGGATTAACATAAAGTGAGACTTAAATGGTGATAACATCAAATATTTAATACTTTTGTATATCAAATTCCCGTGTTTATTGCCTTGCTTTATATCATTTTTATATGAATGAGGCATGTAGACCCGTGCGATGCACACGGGTTGTATGTAGTTGTTGAGTGCTTGTATTTTGAGTTAACTTTTGGTTGAACGCCTGCACACGGGTTGTATCTAATTCTTCATTGCACACTGTCTTGTTCATCTAATCCTTGAAATTAAAGAACACTACGTCAATGGGCTTAGGTGTTGGTTCAATGTCTTAGTCCTCTAAATTTCTAACGTTGATTATCTGACTACACAAAAAATATAATTAACTTCCTACAATCTATAACTTGGGCTAAAAGTGTTTGGTTCATCTTTACACCATGTCAAACGGGTTAAAAACATATATTGCGGTCATGTCAAGGTACGTTAATATATGTAGTCATCCATTGACAAAGCAAATGATGAAATATTCTGTAACAATCGAAAACGGACAAACATTCCAACGTGGAGCAATAGAAAAATGGTTTAACGAACGTAAAGAAAACAAAAGAAAGCTTGTTTGTCCTTGGACATTAAAAGAATTAAAAACAACCGATAGGAATCCAAGTATTGCTTTAAGGAACACTATTGAAGAATAGAGTGATAGAAATGAAGCTGTCCAGATTGACGTAGCACGCAAGTCATTGAATATTGGTTGTCCCGAGACTGATATTTTGCGTGCTTTGAGATTTGTTCAACATCTTTGTAAAATCACTACATAATGCTTTAAAATTTTCACTTTCCACTTTGGTGTCTCATCATGTCTTCATTCTTCACCCTTTATTAGCATATAAGATTTCAATACAGGAGCACTTTACATCCACCAAGCGCCTCATTGAATAAAAACATCACAAAAGATAAGCCAGTCTATAACAGTAATTCAAAAAAGACAAAATATATGCAATTTCACTGTCCAAGTCATAAGCAAATAAAGAACCTAATTAGAACACGTGAGTACGTGAACACACCATTATTGCATCTAAGAACAATTATAAATAGATTTGTTTTTGTCCAACAGGAATTTTTGAATTATTTGCAGGATCCTTAATGAATTAATAAAAGGAACCTGTAGGAATCCCAACGGGATCATTTGCATGCTAAATTGCTACTCACGTGATCACGATTAGTGTTAATTCTCCTTTTTTTAACGTGCAATGTTGTATAATCCTGCTATTCTATACTTCTAACCGCATAAAAATATGACATGTTATGCACTAATTCCTTTTTTACTAACTTAGTGAAACAATTTTTTCCATTCCTCATAATCCTAAAATTTAGAAAATTAGGAAGAACATATAGCAAGAAGATCATATATTACGGAGTTAACTATATAAAACCATCTAAACCAAATGTTTACATAGCATAAATTCACTATGGAGCAGTACCCTCTCAACCAAAGGGCCATTCCATTTCAAGTGAGTAATACCAAACTAAATTATTTAATTTCTACCAAAGGGGTATTTGGATAAGTACTTAAACGTGACTTACTCCTTACTGTGACTTACATACACAATAGTCAATTTAGAAAGGGTTATGATTATCTTACAATTTCGGTCAACAACCACGCATCTAAAAACTAAGTTCTACTGCCCCTATTTTTGAAGATGATATGTTTGTTTTTATTATTTAAAATCGCATTATCGCTTTCAAATGGAACATTCAAGCACCCCCTTAAACATACGTGTAGGATCCCTAGATCATTTCATGGATGAATCACAAGATCAATGGCAATAAACGATTAAACAAAAAGAACTTTTGATTGAAAGAAAAACAAGAGTGGCTACAAACCCTTAAGATGAAAAACAAATAATGAAGTAGCTAACCTAATTTTGACTAAACTAGGTGTATTTATACTAAAAGGATTTGCCTTTGAGGGCTTTCTTTTTGGGCTTTTTACATCTTGGCCCGTATACATAATAAACATTAATTAACATTGACTTTCGAGCTAGACTTTTGTCTTGTATCTTCGAGTGACCGAAGCTTCTTTGTTTGGGTCCATTTATGTGATCCTAACAATCTCCCCCTAGATGAGGTCATGAGAAGAAGCTCACTCGTGCTTGTCTCTTCAGCTCGTTGTTGATGGGGTACTTCACTTGTTGTGCTTCGGTAATTCAATCTTTAACACCTTGATCATGATCTTCAGAATTTGATGTGATGACTTGATCTTGATCTTTGACTTGTTTAAGCTTTACTTCTTTGAATTACTTTGTGATCTCCTTTCACTTAGACTTTGCCATACGCTGATCTTTAGTCTCACATGCTCATATCTGTTGGAATCTTTGAAAGCTTTGATGATGTCTCTTCTTCCAATCATTGTAACTTTTAGAATTTGAAGAAGACATTGATTCTCAGAGATTGTGCGGAAGCCTTGTATGAAAACTTTCTTGATTACTTCAGATACTGTGGTATGGATATGAGCATGTGTCTTGCATCGGAAACTTTGAGTCGTCATTCGCCATGATATAACAATTTAGTCACCAACAAAAACATTTTGTTATGTAAAATCCACTTAATGTGTTCTAGAAAAACATTTTGTGAACACACAAAGGTTTTATATTTTTGAAAGGAAAAGTATTGACCGATACTCAATCTGGTCGGTTACGATTAAACTCTGATTCCGTGTGGATCATGATTACAAGTATGAATACTGCACCTGTGAATCAGAAGATTCTTTAATAGAAACCTTACTTGACAGGTTTTAAAGAACCTTCTTGACAGGTTTTCCGGCACGTGACAAGCTAGTTCCTCTAATACCTAAGTATCAGATTCCCTAATGTTCGCCGTTCTCTAGACCAGATGTCCGAAGACTAACACACTATAAGTATTTCTACTAATAGAATGGTAAAGAGTGAGTCAGTACAGTTACTATCTGCTGACTATACCGTACAATTCCTTTTTCAGCGTTTTACTTCTTAATACAATTAAGTACCGTAGAAGGCCTGTGGCAAAAATGATTTGAAAAACATTCGATGTGCTTATAAAATTTGTTTGGGGCACAAACGAAAGTTTAAATCAGAATGCTTCTGATGATGTTTTGAAATATATCCCGAAAGATATGAAGTGCCTTGGGAAATCCAAACTTGTACAAGTACATTTATGGAAATCCACTTCACTAGTGGGCGCAGTCCGAAGACCAGGCATGAGCATTCATACGAATACCCTGGTGGTACAACATCTCTTTCCTCAGCATTCCATAAGATCACTTTCACGAACATGAAACAAAAGATTCTTTGTCATTTATCAAGATACGTGTGTATAACACAAACTTTTGGTACCTTGACATTTTTGATCATATTAACACTTATGCTCCCCCTACACATGTGCGTCGATAATCGAAAGATGTTTAGCACATGCATGGATAGGACTTAGCATTTTAGAATCAATCGAATCATTTAATTATCCGTTTAACATGTTTAAGTCACATTTTCTCCCCCGATCAAAAGTATGAAACTTGTGAAAGGTTTTGATCTAGAATGTGGACTTAAAGCATTTCGAGCTCCCCCTCAAATTATGAGGCGAGCGAATTCAGCACATTTTATCAAGTGAGTAATTGAAACAAGACCTTTAGAATACCCAGACAGGAATGATACTGCAATCTGTCTTGAACTTGTAAGCGGTTGGTCGTTTCAATCTTTCTCCAATAGAATCAGCAACAGTGTGTCCATTTGACCTGCAAAACTGTTAGTAGTACTGATTCTCCCCCTCAAACTATGACCCGTGTTCTATTTAAAGAGCTATAGTCACAGTCTGATTTGGTCATCCCGAACATGTTTGATAAAACAAATTGTTTATGAGAAAAATGGTTCGGGGCTTAGACAACTTCTTGTCTGTAAAGAAATAATGCACTGAAACGTACACTAAATCTCTGGGATAAGACCGGGTTACAGTCTGAAATAACTGCAAGCCATTTATCTAATTTTTTTTTTAAATATACACAATGATACAATGCTTTAGCATTCAAAAATACCAGATAACCCCTTGGAACCAGCCTTTCGATCACTAAGTTTACAATCAGTGAACCTAGAGATCATAGTAACTTTGGAACTAGAACTAACGCTCGGGGTAAGTTCTAAAGGCTCAACAATGGGTTCCATTATCCTAGTTAAAGGACAGTTATCATACAACGCAAAATATCGTCCAGTGGGTTTCCACTGAGGCTTAACACTACCAACAACCTTTCTAGTTGGTCTCCAAGCTGTCTTAGTAGTGTTCACATTATGATTCCTGGTTGCTTTCCAAACCTTCTTAGTATGATTCACACTATGTTTGGCCTGGGGGGTTTTGGTATTCACAGACTTCAAAGAACGAATCACAAACTGATTATGATCAACAACATTCAACTTCCTATTGTGATCTGCTGCTCTCCTCGCGTTCACACTTTTACTGGGCAAGATACGATGGTTCCGAGTGTGGCTCTTTGGCATAGGTTTGCGAGATTCAGTGGCAGGTTTGGTTCTTGTAGACAGATTCACAGAAACATTAGGCTTCTTGTTTTGTTGCACTGGTGGTTTCTGTGTGGGTCTAGTTGAAGTCCTGTGGGGTTCTTGAAAAGTAACTTGCTTTTTCTTAGGCAACGGGGATGGTTTCACCCAGTTGGCTCTTTTGGGTGGTGGAATATACTTAGAACTGTAGGCTTAGCCTGGTAACGTGCACACATACAAACAGCAAATACTATGTCAGGCCTGGATGCACTAAGATACATAAGGGAGCCAACCATACCACGAAATAGTGTAGGATCTATTAGCTTTCCTCCCTTATCTTCATCAAGGTTGGGACGCTCCGCCATTGGAGTGTCAATGGGTGTGCATGAGTCAAAACCAAACTTTTTCAAGATTTCTGAGATATTTGGATTGGTTTGATAAAAGTGCCTCTGGGGATTTGAGGAAACTTGTAATCCTAAAACGAATGCATTTTGTCCATCATCGACATCTTGAAAGTTGAGTTCATTTCAAAAGCAAAATAATTTGCAGGCTTTGTGGTTGGATTGAGTGCAAAAATAATATCATAGACATATATTTCTGTACCAGTAGAAGATGTTTGCCTGTTTTTCTCGTGAAGAGTGTAGGATCGACCACGCCTTTTGTAAATCCTGACTTGATTAGAAACGCTGATAGCTTGTCATACCATGCACGTGGAGCTTGTTTGAGTCCATAGAGAGCTTTCTTGAGTCGGTACACATGCGATGGATGCTCTGGATCTACAAATCCTTAAGGGTTGCGTAACATAGTCAACTTCATTCAGTTCGCCGTTGTGGGAAGGCGGTTTTCACGGGGGGGGGGGGGGTCCATTGGAAGATGACCATGTTCTTATCGATGCGTGAGCATGAAGAGTCTGATCGCTTCTAATCTAGCAACTGGAGCAAATGTTCCTCAAATCAATACAGCTTCTGACGATAACTTTCGTACTAACCGAGCTTTGTTCTTCAAGTCGTCTCCACTATTAATCCAGCTAATTTTGAAAATCCATTTGAGCGGGTTGATAGAATATTATCTGGACTGGTGTACAAGTATCATACATCTAGACGATCAAAATCCATGAATTTAATTCCTGCATAGCCTCAATCCAGCACGAATGCTCTAAGGCTTGCATGTAAGTCTTTGTTCAAAATGAGTAAGAATTCATTGAGAAACACCACATTGCGTCAGTTTCCAGCTGTTCCAGGTTAAAGACAGGTCGATCTTTATCCCCAATAATGTTTTCAAGCGAATGAGCTTGAGTCCACTTCTGTACGTGAGGTAATTGGTTGTTTGGAGTAACGTCGATATTGACAGTGTTGGAAGGAAATGCTGTCGAGTCGGTTTCAGGAGCAGCATAGGTGTCAAACACATTACTGTCAACATGATCGAACAGTGTTTCAATATCAGAATCACTAGTGTCTGGTAGAGGTATTTGATGAGGCAAGAGGCTTTCAGTAACTGCAGGAGCTCCTTCTGAGATAACTGTTGTAGAAGGTGAACCATTGGCATTCTCGGGTGCCTGAGCAGCGTGATCATTTACCGGAGGTATCGGAACAGCCGGAGGTGGAATGACCTCATCATCATCAAACCATTGAAACAAATCGTCTACCTGTTTCTTTGTGGGAGGGACACTAGGTGGTTCTGGGTCTTTTACTAGTTCAGAATGGCTGCGTCCTGACTGTAAAGTAGTAAGTTCGAGTTCTGTACTATTTGACACAGAAGTCATTTGTTGAGGTGCGAGGCCTGAACTGGTTTGTACAGACGTCAATCCTTCGGTAAGTTCATCGAAGGTAACATGAATGGTTTCCTGAATCTTGCGTGTTCTTTTGTTGTAGATTCGATACGCCTTCTTGGTGGGAGCATAGCCAACAAAAATACCTATATCTGCCTTCGCCTTGAGTTTTCCAACGTCATCGTAGTCATTGGTCGGATAGCACAGGGAACCAAATACTCGGAAGTACTGTAGATTAGGTTTCTTTCCCTTCAGCAGTTCATAATAGGTCTTTCCATGAAGCGTGTGTACAAGAGATCGATTAAGAGTATAACACGCAGTGGCTACAGCTTCAGCCCATAGGAACAGTGGAGCTTTCGCAAAGATGAGCATAGTACGAGCAGCTTCCATAAGAGTTCGGTTCCGTCTTTCGACAACGCCGTTCTGTTGTGGAGACCGAGGTACGCTCGTTTCATGAGAAATACCAACACTCTCAAACCATCCGTCGAGTGTCTTATTTACAAACTCCGTTCCATTATCTGTTCTGACGAAGCGAACAGTTGCATTAAGGGCTCGTTGAGTCTTCACAATAAACTTCTCAATCGCATGAGGAGTTTCGTCCTTAGATCGAAGAAATCTTACCCATCCAAATCTGGTGTAATCATCCACTATCACCAAAACATACTTCTTTCCGTTGATACTTTCTGTTCTCATTGGTCCGCAGAGGTCCATATGTAGTGTATGGAGAACTTCAGTATTGGTGTTTTCCGCCTTTAGTGGATGTGATGCTTTCTTGCTTTTACCTAGCTGACAAGATGGACACAAATGGTCTTTGTCATATTTCAGCATGGGTAATCCTCTGACTAGATTTTTCCGAGCCAATTCGTTCAATGTCCCGAAATTCAGATGATTCAACCGACGATGCCATAACCATGACTTCGTTGAAGAGGCTTTTGTAAGCAAGCAAACTGGTGAAGCTGACATCATATCATTCAGTGAGATGGAGTACAGGTTGGTTGTCCGTGAACCTTTGAGTAGATCCACCATATCGTAGTTGCGGATGTGACATGAATGCTGTCGGAATGCAACTTCTAAACCTCCATCACAAAACTGTCCTACTGAGAATAGGTTGTGCTTGAGTCCTTCAACATAATAGACTCGAGAGATGATAGTGTCACCCAGTTTATAATCACCATAGCCAACGATTGCTGCATATTCATCGTTGCCAAATCTCACTGTACCAATGAACTTTTCTACAAAGTTGATAAGACGCGCACGATCTCCGGTCATATGCCGTGAGCATCCGGAGTCCAAATACCAGAGAACAATTTGTACAACCTGCAATAACAAAAACATTTCCGGTGATTGGATGCCCTTTAGGGTTCCGGTTAGTTAACAATTAAGGATACCAGAAATCCCTTTGGAACCAGACTGCGGATCACAGAGTTTGCAATCAGGGAACCTAGAGATCAAACTTAGAGACATAAGTTATATGGGGCTAGAACTAGCACTCAGAGGTAGTTTCTAATTGTGCATATCAGTAGGTATTTCTATGAACCTAGTAAAAGGAGTACTTCTCAAATAATGAGAAATGCCTTCCAGTGGGCAACGCATCTAGGCTTGCTATTAGCAACAGTTTGCTAAATGGTTTCCAGAACTCTCTAAATGGGTTTCCCAACATTCTTAATGGTTTTCCATTCTTCTTGGGTTGGCCATTTAAGACGCTTATCTGGTGGGGATTAACAATCATAAGAAATCATCACACATAACCAAATACGATCATTATAAATTAGCAAAAACCAAAGATTGTTACATGCATCACAAACTTTGTTACAAATTTGAAACAGAAACAGAATGTTTAAGCAAGCAAAAGAATCAACAACATGCGTTATATTCAAAGTCCCTATGGTGTTCTTCTACACTCCTCGCATTCGCACTCTTAGCCGGCAAAGAACTATTATCCTAGGGGCTCTCTTAGAGCACAGTTTATTGCTAGAACCAGAGAGGTGGGGTTTACTCCTGTAGACAAAGGCACACACACAAGTATTTGCTTATTAGGTAATGCAACTACTGGTTTTTGAGTTTGGTTTTGAGTGAAGGTCTGGAGTTCAACAAAAGTTACTTGCCATCTTCTAAGGAAACAGGGTTGTTTGTCCCAGTTAGCATGTTTAGGTGGTGGAATATATTAGAACCAAAGTTGGTACATCCAGGCGCAAGCCACTTTTTGGTGTCTCAAAGAAGTTGAAGGTTCACTAGTTATTTTTTAACCAGTCACTTGGGCTTTCATGCTGGTTTAATTTCCCGAGTTAGGCACTAAGCTTAAACAGTGTATGCAATGCGTGAGTGATATTCGCGCTTTGACAGTTCATCATAACTTTCTTTTGAAACTCAACGTTTTCCTACCTTAAGCCATCCTAGCTGAATCTTAAGGGAGGTAAATCGAATCTATCAACTGAATACTATCAGTGTCTAAGGCTGTTGTCATAACTACCTTCATGATGCTCTAGATCTGAGCATCTAAATTCCTGATAGTTCATCTTTTATCCCTTGAAGCTATCTCTTAAACTATTTATTTCAAAAATAGCATTTGGGAGGCACCAGAAGTAGGTCTATGCACTGTTTATAGTTTTGGAAATTTAAGTTGTAAATCAATATGGTCTTTTGTAAATGAAGTTAACGTTTCTCAGATCAATAACCATCTTTTTGTATTTTAAAACTTCAGCTTCAATTCAAGAATGTAGTGTGTTCCTATCGCATGCAGATCTACGATCTTCGCAAAAGGCAATTCGAACTAGGGGGCTCAACAATATCGGAAGTAACACAATAGAGCAGAGTATCTTTTTTTCTAAACATTCGAGCAATTAAGCAGATCATATTTTGATTAAAGATTTTTTTTTCTCTACCATGGTCCAGTTTTCTTGTTATCAGAACACAATCGTTTCACAATAAACTCCGCATCTAAAGTCATCAAAAATCTGTTCATATTCTCTATTTTAACTTCTTTTGAAAATAGTTTCATTAGCAGTTTCTATGTGTTTTTTGAAAAATGTCAAAAAATGGAACCAAGTTTTGTTCAACAAAACTGTTTGGCAAATCAAAACACCATGTGTCGAAACATAGAGTGTTTTTGTGTTTTCGTTTCATTTTAATGATACCTTCAAATTGATGAAAACCAAGCAATAACACATGAAAAAGAAACAGAAACTTACGTTGGAAGTGGACCGATTATGAACAAGTAAGGATTAACAGGTGTGGCAGTGTTACTAGCATTACTAATCGAGCTTTCATTGGCGGAAAGCCGCATTACCCTGTTCTTGGACAGTTCCGTTCTGAGGAACAAACAACATAGGCATTAAGCTTGTCATAGAAACCGTTTTGCGGGTCTAACGTTTGTCGCCTGGTTTTTTATTTTTCACTCATCATTTTCATGCTAACCACTTTGTGTAACCAAGACATCTTCCCTATCCCATATGCGAACAGGATTGTGAGATCGGATGCAAAAGGGTATCATCATCGTGACAAACAAGTTTGAGCTCCGCTTGGCCTATAAACCAAGACCTGGTTACGGTACCTAGAGGTCCTGTTCAAGTCAGCGGTTGCGGCTTTAGTTTTTCATAAAAGCATAGGAATAGGTTTGTGTTGGCATGTGCAACATATCTCTTGACGATAACTTTGTTAGCGTTCTTTAAACACAAAACAAAGTGTATCTAGATAAAACAACTGATAGATTCCATTCTCAGATAAAATCTTTTCCTTTTCCGAATTGTAAAAATCAGAGTTGATTTTTCTTTTCCTGAAAGAGTGGATTTATGCAAATCGTTTTCCTTACCAAGTTCAAGCGTTAACGCTTATACAGCGAAATCACTAGGCTTGTCCTGTCTAAACTTTGTTTTCAAGATCAAGTTTTTGACTTTTGGGTATCAGACGACATATTTTCTTGCTTACTTGAAGAAGGCTCATTATTTAAGGTCTCGAATTTCCAAACAATTTTTCTTGGTTAAACCATACATGTCCGTCTAGTTGGGTTTGCAAGTCAGTTAAGATGGCAATCATAGAAACTTTATCAGATGTGTCAGCAGATACCTCAGTTGGAACATTTTGGGCTTCGGTGTCAAGAAGATACTGATGATACGGGATCGTATGTCCCCAATCTTCAGTCTCAGCGATCGGAGTCTAAAAGTTCTCTTCCGGTGCATCTCCTGACTCAACTGATAATCCACATTAACAAAGATTTGAATTGTCATTGATGTACGCCTCATTGACTGGATTGTTGGTTGCACTAGTGGATGACAAGTTGGCCATGAAAGGCGAAAGATACATTGGGTTGGGGCCTTCATATCCACGTCTGAGACAAAATGCATCCTCATGATTGGCTTGAAACATGTTTGTTGTAGTCAGTGCCTGAGGTTGAACGCATAAGGTGCGGTGCATTCCACATCAGCGAGGAATGCTTCAGCTTCAGCATCTAACACATCTCCTTTCTCTTTAGCTTCCATCAGTAAAGCTTTATCTTGAGTAATGAGAGTCTATCATTTCTGGGTTCTTTACACACCTAGCAACATGTACCTTACTCCTCGCAGTTGTAACACATATCACCTTCTTGCCTCGAGCACCTGTATACAACATACCTGGAGCCTTCCTATAACTGATTCAGTACAATGTGACCAATCATGCACGTTAAGATGAAGCCTTGTAGTTGAGAAGTCCCGGACTGGTTGTTGGGGTATGGGAAACTGCTTTTGGAAACCACTTAAAAGATTAGCATCTGATCATAGTGGCCATCATTAGCGTCATTCGGAGACTGAGTACAGTAGGTTGAAGGACTATGAGTTAGGGTGATGAAAGAGCAGAGTGCAGATGTCGTGTGAGCAACATAGGCCAATGGATCAACAATACTTGTAGACTGCTCCTGTTTCTTGAGAGTCTTTTTGGCATGAGGCTCGTAGGCTTTGAGATGAGTATAGATCTGAACATAAGGTGTGGTTGAGATATCCATGTTCTGTTTTGAACATTAGCCGACATAAAATACCCCAATAGTCTGTAAGATTAATGACAAATTTAGTGTTCCATCTGATGAGTAGGGATTTCGAGCTGAGTAATCTTCATGTCATTCACAAGCTTGTGGAAACGCACAAAGTAGTCATGAATGGACTCGTTTCCAATAGCACAAAAGCGTTCGTACTCATCAAACAGATCTTCCTTCCGTTGTTGTAGAGTTCTTCCCGATCCTTGCATAAGTAGTTCTACATTGTTCCAAATCTCCTGAGCAGTGCTTGTCTGATTGAGTATGTTGAAGAAGTGTCGGGGAAGACCTTGACCAGCGGATGATTTCACCTTGAGTATCACCATTTCGAGCTTTGTATTCTTCCATTCGTCAATTGAACACAGAATCAAGCTTTTTCCTTGGTCCGGCACCATATGTAAGGAACCATTAGTTGATGATCTGTGACCACGGTGAGGTAGTAGGTCCATATTTGATGGATTTTCATATAAGATCCCATTTGGTTTCCCCCGAATGTACCCTTTTAGTAAGCGAATTTTCCATGAATCGAAATCATCTTCAAACTCACATTGGTGGAAACGAGTACGTGCCAGCAACATATGTTCTTCATTAGTTGCCATTGAATAACGATGTTTATGAATTGATTCGAATCTTAAGTGATTGTTGTATATGTGATTTTGGTTTTGTGAAGTTAATGATTTTCGGTAAAATTTTGAAACAGTAAAATGCGTTTTGAGGCTCTACATGAACCCCATAATGGCCAAAAAATGACAGGGCTCTCGCTCAAAGAGGATGAGTACCATGACCGATTGGCCGTTTCCGACTTTTATAACAAAATTTCGGAACAACCGACACAAAAATTATTTTGCGGCAATCAAGCAAAACTGCAACATAGTCATGATCAAAACCAATTGGAATGTCAAAAACGCAATGGAGTGTTCAAAACGCAATGAAACATGTTGTCAAACACGAAGATATCTTCCTCAAAACGCAATGAAATTTTTCTCAAAACGCAATGAAATTTTTCTCAAAACGCAATGAAAGTTTTGCTCAAAACGCAATGACACTTGAAGTCAAAACGCAATGGACTTTTCTTGTCAAAACGCAATGCTTGAAAATTTTTGGCAGCGTAGCGTTTTAGTCAAAACGCAATAGAAATCTTCAAAACGCAACCTGTATGCTCAAAACGCAATCTGTATGCTCAAAACGCAACATGAATATTCTCAAAACGCAACATGAATATTCTCAAAACGCAACATGAATATTCTCAAAACGCAACATAATATCCCCCAAAACGCAACATGAATATTCTTCTTCTTGCTTTTCTGCTTTATTTTAAATCACTTCGAACCCAAACACAAACAAACCACGCCTCTTTTTTGATTAATTCGAACGAAAGGATGAACAATAACAATCACGAAACGAATTTTTTCTTAATTTTCGAATCTACCATAACCCTTTTTTTTTTAAAATTCGGTTCAAAAAAAACAAAACAAAACAAACAATCACTTTTGGCTCTTGATACCAATTGTTGGTCTTTAGATCATTCCATAGATTAAACACAAGAACACACAAGATTAGACTTTAAATTGACTTGTATTAAAGAAAAACAAAGAACAATGGTGTGGCAACAAAACACACAAAAATGAAACTCTAAATATCTAAGTTGCTAACCTAAAAATGAAGAAAAAATGGCTTTATATAGCCTCTCTAGGGCCTTGGCCTTTGGGCTATGATGGGCTTTTTCATTAATGGCCCATTTACATAATATTACACGCTTAAACGAGCTAGACTTTTGTCTTGTATCTTCGAGTGACCGAAGCTTCTTTGTTCGGGTCCATTTATGTGATCCTAACAGTAAGGTTTGGAAATGTTCACATCTTTATGTTAGTTGAAAAGAGATACACCCTCACACCAATTACAATCACAAATATGCTTAACAAGAACACTTAAAGCATTCACTCTCTCCCTAATCGGGAGGTCATAGCCCACATCGCATACCCTCCTCACCTAGTTTCGACCTACAAACATCCACAAAGGGGTATACGCGCTAAGGGTTAGCGATTTACACGTCTACTCATAAGTCTCTCGAGCTCTAGGACCTTTTGTAAGTCATAACAACCCTTTACGTTTCATAATGTCTTTCCTTTTGAAATTGTTAAACGTATGCCGCGTGTTATATAGAAGGTGCGTGCCCAATGTGGCGTATAATTTCACTTGTGAGGGCAAGGGCTCGTTAAAAACACATGAACAATGATAGTGAAGGACAAGCTAGTGACTTCGACATAATCATTAACCCTAGGTGCGAAAAATATAAATAACTACACGTAAACTTTCATTGTAAACGAATTAGGACGGCTTAGAAATGCGTACACGACCCAAATAAACACTTGCATGTGGAACCCGACGTATACACAAGTTGAATACGCGGCATATTGTCACTAGGGCTCTTCGAATAACCATATAAATGGCTAAGGGAAGTAACGGGCCTCAAGGGACCCGTAGCCTGTTACACGAGCCCAACGCGAGCCCAACGCAAGCCCGATGCGAGCTCATAAGCCACAATAAGCCTAAACGGCTTATTCGTGTGCTTATACGCGGCATAATTGGCTTAATATGGAACTAAGAATCTTAATGGACCCTTTGTATTTCTTTGAAAACCAACCGAACCCTTAACGGGCCTCTTAGCCCATTTACGGGCCCTAAATGAGCAAATAAGCTCACAATAAGCTCGAGTAGCTTATTGGTGATTTTATGAGGGCTTAATCAGCTTAACGGACTTAAATATACTTAATGGACCAAGCCCTAGCCACCGAAACTCATTCGGGCTCACAACGGGCCCAATAGGCCCAACGATAGGCTTATTAGCTTATCGAATAAGCTGAATAAGCCAACTGACCTCCTAAGTGCTTATTAGACCTAGATGAGCTTAACGGACCCTAATGGACCCAACAAGACCTTTTGAAAAACTCTTACGGGCCTCAAGGGCCAGACGGGCCGAACAGAATTTCTTAAATAGCTTATTGGCTTATTTGGAATAAGCTGAAAAGAAAATAGTTAGTTAGGCTTATTACAAGATGGAAAAGCACTAGGAAAAGTCTAAGAACCCTAAACACCCTTATCGGGTTAAGTCATTGGGCCCATTAAGCCCCAACAAGTCGAATAACTTCAATAAGCTCATCGAGCTTATTGTAAGCTAAACAGTCCATATGAGCGTATGGGAGGGCTTTTTGGACTTATTGGAACCTAAAATGGATCGTTAAAAAACCTACAACGGACCTTAACGGGCCCAACAAGGCCGTTAAGTTGAATAAGCTCGGATAGCTTATTTTAAGCCGAAACCACTTTTTATAAACTTAATTAAGCTTAACATGGAAAAATATCACTTGTTGAACTTGATTTAGAGCTAAAATGGAATTTTCGCAAACCAAAGGACCAAAAGTGTAATTTCCGAAACATAAGGGGTTAGTTTTGTCAATTTCGAATTTCAATAACCCCAGGGACTGTTCTTGCAACATTCTGAAACTTAAGGTAAACTACATTATATAAAACTTAAGGGACTAATGATGTCAATTTCGAAACTAAAGGGTTTAAAGTATAAATGTGTATATTTGTAAACCCAGGGACTAAAAGTGAAATAATTAGAAACTTAAGGGTATGTTAGTAAATCAAAAGTGGAATGAAATGAAACACTTAACGAGTCGGTCAAACATTAAGATATTCGGTCATCGACGGCTTTAATAACAAGTTAATAAATAATGTATATTTATTAATAATGATTACACGTTTCTCGAGAACCATCGGATCATACGAAACCATGAAATCATGTGCATCACCGCACAAGTGATCACGGTATATATAAACTTAAAATAGAATTTAGTTTATACAATGAGTCATTAGTTTAAATGTGTAAACTAAGACTTGACCGTACTTACTTAGGTACTTAACGGTGTGATCCACTACCTACTTGGATACTTGTTATCATTCAGAGAACTACCGGCTAAGGTGAGTTCATAGCCCCATGCTTTACAATTATTTAAATGATTTACATCCTTGGGGTGAGAACATGCTTTGTTTTACAAACTGGACGCAAGTGTACATTTTATGCCATGATTACGTGTTTGCCTAAGTTACCATAACCCCTTTATGTCCATGATCATGAACTGTTAATTGCATAGATGTGGTTGGGAATTACATTGTGCGGGCGCGAATGTTATGGATAGATCTATTAGGGATTGACGATCCCCGTTCGGGTGATTAGCTATCACTGGGAACGAACGCATACCATGTCGAATCTGGGATGTTGCAGGGTTAGCACATCATTCACGGACACTTGTTGGCAAATTTATATTTGCATTCATACATGTCTAGCTTCGGTGTCATGAGCTTAGGAAACGTAATTACTTTTTATGATGTTTGCATCTGTTGCTTAATCATACACTTGGAAATCTTGCGGTCCTACCATTGATTTACATAAACCTATGAATTCACCAACTTTATGTTGACGTTTTAAGCATGTTTTTCAGGTCAATAAGGCACGAGGTGCGATGATACATTGGGAGTCAATAATTGAAGAGTCAACACTTAAGATTTGGGGTCTTATTACACTTTGGGGACAATTGTTATAAACCGAAATCTTTATCTATTTTGTTGAACCATTTGAAGCCATGAGCTTATGTAACAAACAAGTATTTTGTTAATCCAATGTATCTTTTTCAAACGACACGTTTAGTAGTCGTTCTCTGATCTTGTGCTATTGACCCAATAATGTAACGCCTTCGGATATTCAACATTCCGCTGCATACTCAGATTTGAGGGTGTTACAGATTGGCATCAGAGCCTAGGTTATAGAGAACCAGGTCAAAAGTTTTTGTCTGGACTATAACCATTTTCAAAACTGTTTTCACAAATGGGATTTGTGAGGGACATACATGCATTACTTGTTTACGTCTAGAGCATATATGCTTACATGACATGCATTGCCTTAGCATTAGTAGGGTACTAAGTGCTTACCTGATTAATATACGTGTATATAAATGATATTACGTATATTACTATAAGGACTTTATTATTAAAGCCTTACAAACATATCTTATCGATTTTCTTATAAGTAATACTTATATAAGTTATTTTACTTTTTGCAGTAACCATGTCTTCAGCGACGTCTGATGTTACATACACTTCCGTCTACACCGACTCTGAGCCCGGCAGGGCTTTCTGGGGAGCCGATGATGAGGAAGTACCGGAGGGAGGCATACCACGGGTCATCGTACTAGGATACGACGGACTCCCGCTACAGCCAGTAGCCCCACCGTCACCAGATTACGTACTAGGTCCGGAGAATCTACAGATACTACCAGTTCCTCAGGACGAGGATGAGCGCGAACCTATGTTCATACAGGCACATGACCCTGACTACGTGCCAGAGCCTATATACCCTGAGTACATACCATTAGAGGATGACCATGAGTTTCTCGGTGAGGAACAGCCAGTACCACCTATTGATTCACCTACTATGACTCACAGGATATGTTACTGAGTCGGATCCCGAGGAGGATCAAAGGAGTCCGAGGATGATAAGACAAGGATGGACAGGTGGTTGGACTCTCACTATGGACGGGGGAAAGATGATGGATAGGATGGAGGATGATGATGACGGCGACTAATCGGGGGATGACGCCAGGGTTGAGGTGGAGGACGAGGAGGATGAGGGAGGAGAGGAGGAGGACGGAGCATTAGCTCTGGCTGACTCTTACCGTCATTACCTGCGATGAGCCTGCTTTCCCACCTGAGGGGAGGGGAACAAAGCTTGTTATACCACCACCTCCACTGACATTTACCATTGGGGCTAGGATTACCATCCGACCCCACTTCTCACTATCCCTTCCACCAAGTGGCGAGGTTGAGAGACTTCTTGGCCATGACTACTCCATCACCATCACCACCATATCTCACTATCACCACCCTCTGCAGGGTGAGCGCTTGCTAGGTGCATGGCTCCACCTGCACATTCACCTCTTTACCACCATCATTGGGTGTTTAACCCAAAACAGGCACTAAGGATAGCTTCCACCCAGGCTCTCATTGATGCAGTTACTGCCGCATTACCACTACCACCACTACCACTATCTCTATCCATGCCATCACCTGTTGACCGTAGGGATGATATTCCTGAGTCTGAGCAGCCTCCGCAAAGAGGTTGCTTTTGTCCACAAAGCTCCAGATTTGAGATCGGAGAGGAGAGAGTTCCATTGCTAGACCTGCTCGAGAGGTACATGGGATAGATTATGGGTTGTAGCACGGTAGAGAGATGCTGGGAAAGGCGACAGGGGATTAGAGATGTTGGGTACGGGATTAGGGATACTTGGGTAGATCCGGCAGAGGCAGTTCCAGAGATAGCACCTATGACCGTGGGAGAGGTCAACACTAGGGTCGTAGGACTTGCTGAGTCCTTGAGGGTGTTACAAGGACTTGTATGCCCTACTAGAGGATGCGCAGGATAGTAGGTCTCGTATATCACAGCGAGTCGAGATGAACTCGCAGCGGGTCGACTTACTTATGGGGGATAGGATGACTCTCCAGGAGACAGTATGGATGGTGGAAGAGGAGGCCTATGCTTCCCGAGAGGCTTGGGCTCATTCGATAGGATTGGGTCAGGCAAACTTGTGCATCAGGAGCTTCTGACCCACGTTGATACTGTGTATGCATATGAGACCTTATCTCAGGCCACCAGACAAAACACCAGCGAAGAGTACAATATTCAGACACAGCACCAGGTACACGAGACTCGCTTTCATATGCAGCAGACTGAGTTGGAAGCGCTCGAGAAGAGAGGACTGATCGTAGCGTCTAGAACCAGATTGGTAGAGACTCTTCCGAGTCATCAGAGATATGGAGGCGGAGGAGATGAGTGAATGCAGGACTGAGTGTTTAGTCAATGCGAGGGCAGCGGGGATTGCTGGACAGTCAGGACCAGAGGGCTAGGATTCCCGATCATAGGAGGTTTCTGGGGGTCGCCGACAGTCACATTCAGTAATTATGTTATTGTATTTTGCTAGGTCATTTGTACAGGCATGTTAAGTATTAGGGGTTCACCCCGCTAGCATAGCCTTAGATCTTTTGTATTGTATCATGTGTACTTCTACAACTATTTCATGTAAAATTTTCAAAGTTATGAATGGAATGGATGTGTTATCTTGTACTATATACTTCTCTTGTGTTGATTATCTCATCTATATATTATTATATTCTGTCATATAACCTCATGTTTTGTCTTTTGTGATCTAGACAAATCATGGCACCTACAACCAGAGGAGGACCAAATACCCCTATCAATAACACCAACCCAAACAACTACCCCGACAGTCCATTCAAGCAATGATCGACCAAGCTCTCTTGCGGAACGCCACCAATAGGGATGGAAGCCACAGTTAGCACGGGGATAACCGAAGGAATGTGCAAACTGCGCGTCCTTGTTTTTACGCTGATTTAATTGAAGTGCAACCTCTTGAACTTAAAAGGGGCTGAAGGCAGTGGTCGGTTTAACTCGATGGATTGAAAAAGAGGGAATCAGTTTTCATATCAGTGGTTGTGCTGTTGAGAACAAGTAAAGTTTGCACTGCATCTGTTAGGTGCCGCTTTGACTTGGTGGAATGGACAGATAAGAACCTTAGGTCCAGAGGCATATGCCATGACTTGGGAAGTGCTCAAGAAAAAGATGACAGACAAGTACTGTCCACAAGGCGAAATCAAGAAATTAGAGATTGAGCTGTGGAACCTGAAGGTCAAAGGAAACGATGTTCCAACATACACTGAACGTTTCCAAGAGTTAACCTTGATATGTACCAAGTTTGTTGCCAATGAAACCGAGAAGGTTGACAAGTACCTCAGTGGACTTCCTGACAACATTTTACTGGGAACGTCAAAGTGCCAAAACAAGACATTGGATGAGGAATATTGTGCTTGGCCAATGACTTGATGGACGGAAACTCCTCATCCTATCAGATAGGCAAATCTGACAACAAGAGGAAGGCTGATGATTCATCCAGAAACAACCATGGTCACCAACAGCAACCCTTCAAGAGGCAGAATGTCGCCAAAGTCTACAACATGGGGACAGGCGAAAGGAAGCCTTATGGGGGATCCTCTGCAAGTGCAACAAAGTTGCCATCTCCACCACAATGGCCCGTGCACCCAGAGGTGCCACAAGTGCAACAAGATGGGCACTTTGCTCGCGATTGTAGAAATACTGGCAACACAAATGTTGCTAACACTCAGAAGGGCAATGGGGCAACTCCAAGGGAAGGTTGTTTTGGTGTGGAGCACAGAGACACTTCAAGAGAGAGATTGCCAAAAATGAGAAAGTGGAGGAAATGGGAAAGATATGCTCATAGGATGGGTTTATGCAGTTGGGACATGCAGAAAAGAGGGAAATGCACAGGAAACCTGATGCAAATGTCGTCACCGGTAAAGTTCCATCTTCAAATAACCACTATGCATCTATCTTATTCGACACTGGTGCCGGGATAGAGTTTCTATATCCACTACATTTTAGTTCTGATAAACATCGCCCCAACTTCATTAGAAAACTGTTATGATGTCGAATTAGCCGATGGGAAATTAGTCAAGATAGACACAATTATACGAGGTTGCACCTTAAAATTTTTAGGTCATCCGTTCAACATAGATCTAATGCCCGTAGAATTGGGTAGTTTCGATGTCATTATCGGTATGGACTGGTTAAGAAGATATCACGCCGTGATCGTATGCGATGAGAAGCTTGTTCAAGTTCCCTACGGGAATGAAACTTTGACTTTTTGCGGAAACGAAAGTAGCAACCGGGAGTGAATCCCGGTTGACAGTTATCTCATGTTCAAAGCTCAGGTACATGGCCAAGGGTTGCCAGGTCTTTTTAGCACAGATATCCGCCAAGAAAGAGGAGGACAAGTCGGAAAGGAAACAGATAGAGGACGTACCAATCGTCCGAGATTTTCCAGAAGTGTTTCCCGAGGACTTGCCCGGTCTTCCTCCAGCTCGACCGGTGGAATTTCAAATCGACTTAGTCCCAGGAGCTGCTCCCGTAGCTCGAGCACCATATGATTGCCCCGTTCCGAAATGATATGAACTATCAGAACAATTACAAGTGCTTTATGACAATGGGATTCATTAGGCCTAGTCCTCAATTGGGGAGCCCCGGTCTTATTTGTCAAAAAGAAGGACGGTTCGTTCAGGATGTGCATCGACTACCGCGAGTTAAACAAACTGACAGTAAAGAATCGTTATCCACTCCCGAGGATCGACGATTTGTTTGATCAACTTCAAGGATCCAGTATTTATTCGAAGATAGATTGGATGATCCGGGGTAATCACCAGCTTAGAGTACGAGATTCAAGTTTATAACAAAGACGGCATCATTTCGAACTCGGTATGGCCATTACGAGTTCCAGGTTATGCCATTCGGACTGACAAACGCACCTGCGGTATTCATGGACCTTATGAACCGAGTGTGCAAACCTTACCTAGATAAGTTTGTAATTGTCTTCATCGATTGGGGATATACTTTTTTATTCAAAAAAGTCGGAAAGAGAGCATGAAAGAACACCTTAAAACAATTTTGGAAATTGCCTTCTAAGGAAAGAGAAGTTCTACGCAAAGTTTTCAAATTGTGAATTTTGGATTTCGAAAGGTACATTTCTTCGGACACGTCATTGATAGTAGAGGATTACATGTGGACACGGCCCTAAAGATTAGAGTCTATCAAGATTGGCATCTCCAAAGACCCCAACGGAGAATCGCCAATTTTAGGTCTTGCTGGTTACTATCGAAGATTCAGTGATGGATTTTCGCAAAGATGGCTAAGTCAATGACGAACTTACTCAGATAAAGAATCTAGTTCGATTTGGGAGAAAAGAAGAGACACTATCCAGTGAATAAAGCAAAAACTGTGCAGTGCCCCAATTCTGGCTTTACCTGAAGGGAGCGAGGACTTTGTGGTTATACTGCGATTGCGTCAACTTGGGCTTTGGTGCGTGTTAATGAAGCGTGAAAAGGTGATTGACTTACGTTCTAGACAGTAAAAGTTCACGAAAAGAACTACACCACCCACGATTTGGAGGCTTGGATCAGTAGTGTTTGCCTAAAGATATGGAGAACTATCTATACGTGAACCAGTGACCGTATTTCACCGACCATAAAAGCCTACAACACATAATCGATAAGAAGGAGCTTAACATGACGGCATCGGCCGGTGGGCTAGACATTACCTGTGTGAATACGATATTTTGTGATCTTCCTTATATCCAGGAAAGCAACGTGTGGACCGACGCGCGTTAGGCCACCGTAAAGAACGGATTGAGCCTTTGCGGGTTCGAGCCTTAGTTAAGACAATTGGTTGGATCTTATTCCAAACGAATTTTTAGAAGCTGGATCGAAGCTCAGAAACCGGAGAACATCGTAAAATGAAGTCGTAGTAGGAGGTATGTTACGAAGGGATATTCCCAAGGAAAGGCTAGACCGCGTGCCGATGGGACACTTGCTTAACACAGCAGGAGTTGGATACCTCTGCTATGGAGAGTTAAGATCCGTGATTATGCACGAATCCACAAGTCGAATATTCTACCATCTCAGGTTACGAAAAAGATGATACCAAGATGTGAAGAAATTATTTTGTGGCCAAAACATGAAGGCTGGACATGCCAAGTATAGCCCAAAATGTAGTAGGTAACTTAGAGTCAGCTAACATGGTTCTAGCAGCCTCAATTAGTGTCCTATTTCTTCTCTCAGCAACACCATTTTGCTGAGGAGTTCTAGCTACACTAAATTCCTTCTTAATGCCTTTCTTTTCACAAAACTCACTCATAACTCTATTTTTGAATTCTGTTCCATTGTCACATCTGATTATTTTTACTTTCTTATCAACTAGATTTTCTATCTGAGTTATAAAGCTCTTAAGAATGCCACTAGTTTCATCCTTAGATGCTAAAAAGAAAACCCAAGTAAATCTGCTATAATCATCAGTGACAACTAGACAGTATTTCTTATTCATTAAGCTGCTCACAAAAGTTGGACCAAACAAGTCCATATGCAACATGAATAAAGGTTGAGAAATAGAGTTCTGAATCTTGGACTTACAAGAGGCTTTGTGTTGCTTTCCCTTAAGACAAGCAACACAAGTTTGATCATTTTCAAAATGTTTTGAGGGCAAACCTCTCACAAGATTGTCCTTAACAAGTTTATTAATAGTTTTAAAGTTTACATGACCAAGCCTCCTATGCCATAGCATTGATTCATCAAGTGTGGCTTTTGCAACAAGACAGGTTAAACTCTCTTTAGGAACAATGTTCTTCATATCAACACTGTACATGTTGTTCTTTCTAGGAACTTTAAGTAAAACTTGACTTTCATCAGCTAACTTAAAGTTAGGACACAGAACAAAACATCCAGTGTCAGTAAAAAGAACACTGTTCTTTTTGTCACACATCTGTGAAACACTAAAAGGGTTAAACTGTAATTCCTTGACAAAGTACACATCCTTAAAATCAAGCTTACCAGAGTTCCTTTACCAGTAATTCTTCCTCCTTTGGCTCCTCCCCCAAATGTAACATATCCTCCATCAAATGCTTTGAAGTCTGAGAGATAGGACATGTTGTCTGTCATGTACCTTGAGCATCCACTGTCAACATAGCCTTGATCTTCTATTTGTTGATGACCCTACACATAAAATAAGGAAATTTGTTTCCTTTGGGGACCCAAGTCATCACTAACTTGGATCTGCCTCATGCATCAACATAATTATGTCTCTTGAAAGTAATTGATGCACTGTTAAGTTTGGTAGGTCGCTAAACCCAACATGCTGAGGCCTTAACAACATTAACCTGATTTTCCTTGACAACATTAATTACTGCTGTATTTGGCCTAGCAGTATTAACTGCTTTTGGCCTAGCAGTATAAAGTTTTCCCTTAGCAGTATTAACCTTTTGACTCAAATTTTTGTTAGTTAATGTTGTTCTTGTATAAAAGGGCCTCTTTACAGTTGATTGTGCTGATTTAGAAAAATGTGACATTGGTCTAGCACTATAAACTATAGTTTTAGGATGAGCAGTATTAACTGGCCTAGCAGTATTAAGTGTTCTTAGGCCATTTTTCATTAAAATAGCTCTTGGAACCATGTTCCTTTGAGCTCTAGGGTGAGCCTTTTGAGCAGAATAGTTGTAATTCACCCTTGTATAGTTATTCCCAGATACCATCCTTTCTCTTTGATGGTAATTGCAGTTGGTCTGTAAATGATCAAAACTTCCACAAACAAAACAAGCTTTATTGTACATCACAAAGTCACTTCCTAGTTGTTAGGACTTCTGATTATTCCAATTTCTTTGATTTCCCCTAGGACCTTGTGATCTGTACATTTCAGCATACTTAACTAGTTTCCTAACTGTTTTTTTGTTGTTTAACAAATTCTATCTTAGTAGGAAAAACAATTTTCTTTTCAAACTTATCAACATCTGACACTAACTCCTCAACCAATGGAGCATCAGGAGATTTCCTAACCTCATTAGAAACATCTTTACTAACACTCTTACTAATATTAGGTTCGCCTTCAAACTCAGGCTGTTGAAACTCCTCAAGACCAGAGTTGGACAAATTAAGTGTTGGAGGTACAAATAACCCTGTATGGGGTGGTGGAACAACATTATAGCTTGCAAACCCCAAACCCTTTTCTACTTTTATCAGGTATCTGACTTCCTATTAGTTTTTCTAGACTCTTAGAAGCATTATCAAAATTTTCAATTTTAAGCTAATTGCTTTCTTTTTCTTGCTTAAGTTTTTCTAACTCACTTTTAAGCTCACTAATTTCTGAGTCTTTATATGAGATATCTCTTTTTAAAACAACAATTTGCTCACAAATTAAAACCTTATTCTTTTTGTAAAAAACAAGTTGTTCTTCTACAAATGCTAAACCTCTCTTATAAGTAGCTAGATTAAACTCAGATTTGTTAAACTCTATTATTAAATCATCAAGTTGAGTTTTAAGAGTTTCAAAGCTTTTTAGACAGGTTTTTGAATAAGTTTTATCATTTTGTACCTCAGAGTCTGAAAAAGCCATAAGAGCCATGTTTGTAGGGACTTCATCATCTGCCATATAGCTCCAGTCAAAACCTGCTCCATCAATAGCCAACATAGCTTTGGAAGAAGTTTCTTCCACATTTACAGTTCTTCTAGAGCTATCTTTATTCTAGTTCATGTTGTCCTGGTTCCTAGATCCTCTGCATTCTCTAGCAAAGTGTCCCAACTTGTAATAGTTAAAACACTCTACCTTGGACTTGGCATATCCAGCTGTATCACTCCTATTGATAGTGATCTTTCTACCAGTCTTCTAGAAAAACCTTTTTGTCCTTATGCTTAGTAATGCTAACTGCCACTTCAAATCCATTTCTTCTAATTCATCTTCATGGATTTGTTTAAGGTCCTCATGTACAAGTTGAGAGCCATTTGGTTGATTGGCCAAAAATGCATAAACAGTGGCATCACTTAAGCTAGCAGTACTAATTTAAATACTAGCAGTGCTAGCATGACTAACTTGAATGTTAGCAGTATTAACCTCATTAGTACTGTTGGGAGATGACATAAAAGCCATGTTCTAAGAACTTGAGCTTGAGTTTGCAATTCCTTTGACCTCTTGTTCAACAATCTTGAAATTGCTGTAGAGATCATCAAAGCTCATTGTGTCTAGATCAGGTTTATTCCTCCAGACCACAACATGAGTATTCCACTCAGAAGGCAGACTTCTCAAATATTTTAAATTGAGATCCACTTGTGAAATAATTTCACCCAAGATAGCTAGCTGACTTACAATCTTCTGAAGCCTATTAAAAATAGAGTCAATAGTGCTTGGAGCATTAAAGTTCTCATACATTTGTTTTAGAAGAGTCTTCTAAGTCTTCTCTATGGCATCATTACCACCAAATCTTGTTTGTATAGCAGCAAACAAAGTCTTGGCATCCTTGTACTGATTAAAAGTCAGTAGATGTTCATTAGGAAGTGCCATTAGTAACATAATTCTTGCCTTCACATCATTATTCTTTTGAGTCTTTTCATTAGCAGTTACAGGACCTGGTATTAGAGAAGTTGAGGTTTCATCAGTATTTGTTGTTGTTCGAGCTACTGGTTTGAATGAGTTTCCATTATCTATGACATCCCATAGAGCATAGTCTTGCACTTGAAAGTATTGCTCAATTCTTAGTTTCCACATCTCATATTCACCCTTTTTGAGAAGGGGCAATTTTGCAGTAGTATTGGTTTGTGCAGTTTCTAGATCCATCTCTTCTTTCTGAGTAAAAACTTCTTCTAGATCAAAGTTTCAGAACACAAACTCTGATACCACTTGTTGATCCCAACTCAAGATTTATCCTTTAGCTTGTAAAGAGTATGTTACCTTGGATAAATCCAAAATAACAATGGTAGAAACGTTGTGTGTATAATAAAGAGTATGCGGAATATACTCTTCAATACTTAGAAGAATTATGAATGTAACAGTAAATATGAATGAACAAAGATGTAACAGAAAGCTTCAATATTATTAAGATCAATAATACAACTCTAGTATTAGGGTTTACAACCTTGAAGCTATGAATATCTAAATCGTATATGAATGTGTATCTAACAATATGCCCTAGGACCTCCTTTTATACACCAAGGAGTCCTACAAGGCTTATAATACTTTCCTAAGATATCATGATCTTTTCTATAAACAAACCCATAATCTCTAAAACCAATAATTAAAACATATCTTTATCATCTTTAGAAAATAACGAATACATATCTTCATAAGTATTCTTGTTCTCCAATCAATCTTTATCTCTTCTCTGATAAGCTTTTGATCTCATCTCTGTCAGCATAAACCACACAGCATGTTAATCACTCGCATTGTAACTGAGCACAAGCCGCATTAATTACTTAAAGTTTTACCTCTAGCAGTACTAACATAACTAGCAGTACTAAATTTTGTACAGCATAGTAACTACTTGAGTATATTTTAGTCTTCATCTCTGAGCAGTCTAAATTCTACCTAGCAGCAGTAACTTTATACTAACATTAGTATACATATACTAACATAGTACTTTTATACTACCGCAATGGCAATTCTAACTAACTTAGCATAATTTCTAATTCTATAATATTCACCAACAGTACTAAGTTATGCTTGACAGCACTAATATATACTTGAGCAGTAGTAACTCTAAGAATCATCTTGAAGTCTTTTAATCCCAACAGAGGGGAAACTTTTAGGACTTTAGGAGCATCCTTAAGCCTTTATCATAGCCCTTGATTCCAAACAAACTCCTCATCCATCATTTTGAGCCCTTGATTCACTTCCATGCATCAACAGCCAATAAGAGAGTTTAGGATTGCCAGCTTGTCAGGTGTTGATGTCATATCATGCCACATAAGCCTTCTAGGTGAATAGGAGCGTGTGGAGTGGTGAATGATTTAACCTGTGTTATTTATGGAAGTGAAAAGCGGGGGAAAGAAGAAGCACAGTAAATTTTTTTTATTGTTTTGACCATTCTTTGACTTTGTAAAACCTAAAAATCTCAACAAGTGTAAAATTACCAAAATACCCCTAATGCAAGAAAATTCCATAAAAGCTTAAATAAAATTCATTTAAATGTTAGAAGTTATAAAAATACAACATGTGACAAATATGAAATTTATGTAAGATGAAAATACCTTATGTTATACAAGAAAAATAATTAATAATTATTTATATATGATTATGCCGAAAATAATTATGTTTATGTAATTATATATTACAAATTAATATAAAATAAATTAAGATAATGTAAAATAAAATTGGCAAATTATAAAAATCGCATTTATCTATTTTTGAAAGCCCATTATCCTACGGCATAATCCTTTTATAATTTTCTTTAGCATTTTCATTTTGATAAACACTAAAAACAACACCACCGAAACCCTAAATATCAAAAGTGGTGGCATTCGAATTTTCAAGGGCAAGGAACGATTTTTATAAGGTGATTTGAAGGTCAAGGATTGTGGGAAAAATAGTGGAAAGATTGTGTAAGGCTTGGTTCCATTGTGGTATTTGTTTTGGGTTCGAATTAAGCAACCGGGTTCAATAATTCATAAAATCACCAAGAATCATCAAAGGTATTTTTGTACCTCATTTCTCATCATATTAGTTCGATTTATGCATTGTAAAAATGTTCACGCATTTTATATTGATCGAAATAATTAAAACATATTAGAAACCCGATTTAAGAAATGAAAAGAAATCGTCCACAAATAACATTTGGAAAATGATTATATTTTTATAAAGTTTTTTATAACACATATGACTCAATATAAATTGTTGAAAAATTATAAGAGATTCCTAAAATTATTGAGGATTTTATCATTTGTATTGCCAATATCCGAAAAAAGGAAAAAGAAAGAATAAAATTAGGGTTAGGGTTTTGATAATTTTTCCAGGTGCATTTAATGCCAATGATTGGGAAATAATTATGTTTGTGATTGGGAAAAATTTAATTAGGGTTTTTATTAGGATTTAATTGATTTGCCGAATTGATATTTAAAGTATAAGGACTTGTTTTGTAATTTCTGAAACTATGGGTCTGTTTATACATGTAATTATAAATGTAATATTCTGTATAAAATAAGTTGGGGTATAAAATTTGTCATTTTGATATTATTTTAGATTTAAAAATGGTTTTTATAAATATAATAATTAGAAATTAATTAATTAAAATAGAGGGACTAAAATTGTAAATTCTGAAAATGGAAGGTTTGGTAGTATTTAATGTATAAAGTATGAATTTGTCAATAATTGAATCTATAAGGACTTGTTTTTGTAATAATGGATAATTAAAGAATAATGTTTAATTAATTAATTAAACCAAAAAGGACTAAATATGTTAAATTATGTTAAAATTAAGGGTTTTGACTTGTAAATACATAATATGGAAGGTATAAACTGAATAAACTGAGAACTTTGATATTTGACACTTTAAAACCTGAAAATTGTTGATTTTGTAATAGTAAAACCCTAAAATATGGAAATTGTCATATGTAACCCTAAACTTGTAAGGTTAACGTATTAAGTCCCTAAACTATTCAAAATACTTAATAGAATCTCAAATGATGAATATTACTAAAAATGGAAACTTACTAAAAATGGAAAGTTACTAAAAATGGAAACTTACTAAAAATGGAAAGTTACTAAAAATGGAAAGTTACTAAAAATGGAAAGTTACTAAAAATGGAAAGTTACTAAAAATGGAAACTTACTAAAAATAGAAAGTTACTAAAAATAGAAAGAATAACTAAATGAATGGTTAGTAATATCGAATTCATCATTTCTTTAGGTTCGGTCAAGATGGAGTGATTTTGATATTCCTGTGGTGTTTCCTTTGATTATTTACTCGCTTATCGATAAGGTACAAAATTCTGACCTTATCGTTAAGAAGTTTCTCATGACCATATTCCCTTCTCTATCATTGATTACTTAAAGTGATTTGCTACATGTGCTCTAGCCTATTATCTTGGCTTTTCTTATATGATTCTGTTATTATGTTCAACTTGACCCCTACTATGCTACCCTTGATATATGAACCTTTGATATTTGAACCTTATGATATTAACCTTAACATTGAACCTTTGCTATGATCCCTTTGAAATGACACTCCCCTTTGATATACTATGCTTTAAACCTTTTCATTTGGAGAACCAACCACATTTTGTTCCTAGTAAAAACAATGAAGGTAACATGGCCGTGTCAATTGATGCACCTTTGGCATGACTCATGTGTGAGTGAGTGATTTCTCACGCCGTCCCCCATTTGATATTATATGCGCATTATGAAGATTATTGTTTGTTTAAGGGGCGTATGGATGCATCCTAAGACAATCTTTACATTTTTATGTTGGTTGAAAAGAGATATTCCCTCACACCAATAACCATCACTAATATGCTAAACAATAAACTTCAAACTGATCATCAAAATGAGATGTGCTATCAACTGCTAAAGCTTATGGTAAAACGACAAAAAGGTCTATGAAAGGTTTGAATGCATCTTCCTGAGTATGATGAAGACTTTTAAAGAAGAAACTTGAAGATTCAGAAGATGAACATCAAGTTTAGGGGAGGATTGTTGGGACTTAAAAGACTTCATGGATTCTTAGAAGTTACTACTGCTCAGGTACATAATGGAAATTATGCTAAGTAGTTTTATTTACTGGTAGTAATTATGTTACCACTGCTAGTTTACTACTGATAGTATAATTAGTACTGATTAGCATAAAAGTTACTGCTGTTAGTTTGAAGTTAAGACTGCTCTCATTTTGAAGTCAAAAAAATAAGCTACGTATTAGTGCATGCTAGTAGTAAATGTTAAACGCTAGTACAAGTTACTACTGTTAGTATATATTAGTACTGCTAGTACTAATGTTACTACTGCTTATGTTTATTAGTGTGCTGGTGGAAGGATTACAACGGTTTATGAAGACTTTCTATTTGTCAAAGGAAAAAGACGTATTTAAAGAGATAAAGAATGTTTTAGGGAGAACAAGAATACTTGTGAAGAATAGTATTGAGATGTTTATGTACAAGATAATACTTAATGTATTTATTTAAATATTACGTTTAATGTTTAGAAAAGATGAGGAAAATATCTTAGGAATGTATTGTAAGCCGACTAGGACTACCTTATCTATAAAAGGAGGCTCTAGGCATTAGTTGAGATCATCACATCACCATCATGTTTTGCTAAGTCTTCATAGTTCCAAAGTCGATTAAGAGAAAAGCTTTCCAAGGTATGTAAACCCCCAGTACTAAAGTTAAAGTACTCGTATTATTAATCTAATAGTATATAACATTCAAGCGTTTGGTTATATCTGTTGTATTGTTCAATAAAAAGATTACTGTTTAATTGATTTTACTTCTAGATATTAAGGCATGTAGATTTCCGCATACACTTATGATATACTACAAAGTTTCTACAACAAGTATTTTGGATTTACCAAGGTAATTTAACCTTAGACAACCAAAGAATCGATCTAGGTCAGGATCAACAACAATTTGGAGCTTTTTTTTTTCTCCAAGTGGGGATCTAAAGCTTTTCTAAAGTGCTTGTGTTTCCACCAGGAACTGGTAATGTACACATGAGGTATAGGTGATAATCTGGATTGAACCCGAATAAATGGCAGAATGAATACGAGAGACAAAACGCTGGTGTTTAGTTTTTGGTTTTACATTGGCAGACCGAGCCTCATAGGAATGCCGTGTTTTCCTACCAAACAAATAGGGGACCGGTCGCCTCTCATTCTTGCAGCCATAATCATAAATCAGGTAAAGTATTGTGACTTTTTGTGTTTTTGTTAACCTTGTCAGCTACAACAACTTTTTTCAAATCTATATGCCCGATTCCTCATAAAAAACAAAAAAAATTTCCCATTTACATATTGTGCTTATGCTACTTGTGAGTTTCTCAGCCATACACCTTGATACCTTAAGCAAACTAAAAAGCATATGCTCAACTTTAAAAATGAGACCTTATTATCACTACAGTAATGATACAATACAAACAACCTTTCTTTGCCTTTTCCTCAACCAAGAGGTTGGTGGCTATTTTGCTGAGGTAGTCACCGATCTCAAAGAAGTACAAGCTTTTGTCCGTACATTATGGTGGTTATGGAGGTGACCAACTTGACAGAATGATGAAAGAACATACCACACTGCTGGAGATGGATCAGTAATTTAAACATTTTAGAACATTCAAACGATGAGTATTTACTACACTAATTTGTTTTGAAGAGAGTTGCGGATCTGGCTTCGAATTCTCTTATTATCATATCAGAAATGACACATGGGAAGTTTATAAAAGATTTATCTATTTTGTTTCATACAACGTGATCATGTTCAACTCATGTATTTGAACGAGACTTTAACTTCACTTCAACTCTTCAATCAAAGAGGCGAGCTTGCATCATCCTTAGTGAAGTCTTGATTCTATCAATCCCAATTTAAATAATGACATCCCTTGAACATTGACTCAACGGATCCATGATCAAATAGTTGCAAACTCTTAACCTACATTACTGGTTATTTTGCAACAAAAAAAATATAGGATGAAATAACAACATATCAAGAAATGTGTAGATATCTTAAACGGGTTGCAAACGGAAAGGCTTGGACATTTCAAATCAATGCTCCCACCTTATGTATGCTCCCCCCTTGATTGGGCACCAAGAAATTGAGCTAACAAAAAGTGCTACAAAATAAAGTTATAGAAAAAATGCACACACACATAATGATACTAATGCATGATGATGATCGAAACATATGCAAGACATTTAGTGGGGAACAAATCATGTATGTTTTAGGTATATGCACTCTAAAGTGTGTCACTAAAGAGAACAACCTAAATAAATAAAAATGATGAATGCTTAAGACATGGAAATGTTTAGGAACCAATGATAAGATTTGACTTACACATGCTTAAGGACTAAGACTTGACCAACAAGTCTTATTTTGAGAATGACTCCTAAGAAGTATTAACATATGATGATTGTAGGTTTGAAAAGATTAAGTGTTGTATTGAGAGATTCCTAAATCCTCAAGGTTTCTAATGTTAAGCACTAAGTATGGCATTTCATGTTTGGGTGTTTAAGGATATACAATATCGTAAGAACCGTTAGGTCGAACTAATATTGATGATAAGGATATTGGTTTAAGGCGGTTGCAACTCCCCCTTGGTGTATGCTCCCCCTTGTTTAGGGCACCAAGGAATCAAGCTACGGAAGTATGCTACAAAAGAAAAAATTAGTAGAAAAGTTCACATATATATAATAACAATGATAGATATATATCAATGCACTAACAGGGAAAAAGATATGCATGTCTTAGATATATGCACTCTAAACTATGACATTTTAAATGAAAAATTAAAACCTAGACACATGCAATCGTTGTTTTAATAACAACAACCTAAATCCGTGATAAAAGGAATCATGACGTATACTTAAGACATGAGAATGTTTAGGAACCAATGATAAGGTTCGACCAGCACACGCTTAAGGACTAAGACTTAACACACTATTATTATGAGAATGACATCTTCCAAGATGTCATTTGGATAAGGAGTATGAACGTATGTTGATCGACATGTTTCTTATGGTACCGTCATCTAATCCAAGATGATGCTATGGATTTGAATAGACTAAGGGTTGTATTGAAAGATTCCTAAATCCTCAAGGTTTCTTTGTTAAGCATTATGTATGCTTTTCATGTTTGGAGTGTTTAAGGATAAACATTATCTTAAGACTTTAGGTCGAACTAAATGTTGATGATAAGGATGATTTGAGGAGGGAACATAAACGAAGAATGATGAGCGTAAATGGAAAGGGAAGTTGTTGACAATAGGTTTGTTAGGTGTTTTGTTGGTTGTTAATGTTGATGGAAAAAGATGAAAATATGAAAATGGTGGAAGAGAAGTGAAAGACTTGACATTGTGATGACTTAACAACACTTGAAGATTGAATATCTTCTTTGTGTTCTTCACTTACTAAAAAGTGGAAATGATTAGATGAGACGCATTTCATTACAAAATTCACTTGACTTTTGAAAACATAGGCACACATGCTTTGAGTGTCGGGATATAAGGATGAGACGCATTTCATTACAAAATTCACTTGCTTTTGATAAAATAGGCACACATGCTTATGAGTGTCAGGATATAAGGATGAGATGCATTTCATTATGAAATTTACTTAACTTTCGACAACATAGGCACACATGCTTATGAGTGTCATAAAATGAAGAAGAGACACATTTCATTGTGAAATTTACTTGTGGGGAATGGTTACATGGTGAATCTTCTTGTAAAGATGACTAGGTGGATAGCTCAAGATTAGTAGTGGTAAGGATGACTCAGTTTTACATTGTTGGTTTCTAGTGACTAAGAATCACATATGTGAGTTCTTGAGAGTATTTGGTTAAAGGATAAATGTGAACAGGTGTGTTTTCCCTTCCCTTTTAATTCGTGCTCATTCGGACATAAATTGTGGAATAAAAAGAATAAATGAAGAAAAATAAAGATGGAAGTGATGAGCTTGACAATGTCATGACGGATGATGGTTAGCATACGATGAACTTCATCCGCGAAGTTATGTAGCCCTTCTCGATTATTGCGAATGTTCATAGAACAATCACACGACGAGGTACGAAGTTGTCTTAAAGGTGGTAGCGGAAGTGTGGACGAAAGATATTTCCTTTTGGACATTGTCGCGAAGGAGATGACGATGAATTTTGATGAGTTTTCTATCCTAAGATCGATGGATAATGTTCAATCCTCATTGTGTATGAGGTGAGCATGACAATGAACCATCATAACATTCCTAAGGGGATGGAAAGGGCTAACGGAAGTGAAAGTACTTAGTCTTAAGGTATGTATATTAAAGAGGCTACGAATCACTTATGTAGAAACTTGAAAGACCTTTGTCATACGAAGGTTGATGTAAGCTTTTAGCTTTAGGAAGAGCATTTTAACATATGGTGTTAAAAGGCTTGAATATGAATTTTCAGATATGACCTTTAACATTTGCGATCGCAGGTTAAAGATACTTGAATATTTCGAATGAAATATTTAAGTTGTCAAACCTACTTGGAGGAGTGTTAGATATGTATCTAAATTTTCCTTGACGGAAGAGTGGATTATTTGGAAGAAGGTGAGATGATGATTAAGGGAATGTGTAGGTAAAGACTCTAGGAGATATAAGACCATTTATGACTCTTTTGACTTTTTAGATTTGTGACACGGACGCGAAGAAAAATATTCTAATGTGAGAAAATATATACCTAGATGTATAGGACATATAGATATAGGCATGTAAGTTTATCTAAGCATGCATCAACACAATAATCAACGAGATTAATGTGTAAGACTCTATGGCATTTAAACGTCAATTGTCATATATTAATTGTCATACATTTAAGTGTAGGTGTACAATTAACACGTAAGTCATGTAAAATGATACAAAACATGATAGTTTTAAATGTAATCCTCATGTAAAACATGTTAGCATTTAGCATTTAGGAGCATGTGTCATTTAGATAAACCAAAAAATATTTTATCTAAATTGCTAGAAAAAGACAAATGCCTTTATAGTGGACATGCATTTAATATCTAAGCAATTAAACGTTGAGCATCAAGATCATGAAGACATATAATTGCATTACATGTGAACAAGTAATCATCTTGAAACATTAAAGCACATATGTGAGGTGCATTGTGTCTAGATTGACTAAGGAGAAGCCTAATTTCTACGTGCTTAGTGTGTACTCCTAATAATATACAAAGTCTATCGATGTAGACTATCATTAGGCATGTTTAGGAAGAACCATTTAATCAAATTAGAGAATGAATATGAGACTATCACTAGTGGTGCTCAATTCAGGCTAAACACGACCATTTTTACGGGTTATACACCAAACCCAACTTCACTCTTGGAAGCAATTCAACCGTTAGGTCAAATTGAATTTCTAGTGCAATAGATTCTCCAGTAGTCATTCTCATGTTAGACAAAATAGAATTCTTATATTTGCCTAATGAAGTGTAGCAAAGATAAAATTTGTATTATCTTTTCATAGAGGGCCTAACATGACTCAACTAACATACTTTAATTCTTGTTCGCATAATCCTAATCAAGATGTGTGGAATTCTAAGATAAGCATAAGCAAGATGTTTTAATCTTTTGTTCAAGATCTATAGGTTGTTTGATTTCGAATTACATATTGCTTGATTAATGGACTGTCTTATATTTAGTCATCTTACATGTGTAGTTGTCACATGTGATATTTAACGTGTTTGGTTTTTCAAAAGCCAAGAGATGTGCTTATTTGTGACAATGACAAATATGTTATATTGAGAGTGTTTTAAGAATTCTCCATTTCATGTCATGTGAAATGAATCTCATCAATATTGTTTGTGATTCTTTAATGATAAATGTTTGAAAAGAGACATATTTTTTTAAACAAATATACTTCTCTAAAATTAATATTCTTATCAATGTTGTATATCATAATTAAATAAGTATTTGAATAAATGTATTTTTACTTGTTTATGCATTGATACATATTTTGATAGGTTATTTTTCAATTCTAATAACTTATATTTTTCAAATGATATGTAGTGTATTTTCTTGTAACACAACCATTTATGCTACGAAGAAAATAAGATGCATAGGATATATATTATCCTTTATCAATCGTTTAATACGATAAGTCCATAAAATCATTAAACATAATGTTTCCCAAACATCATGTTATCCTAGGTGGAATCACAACTAAGAATATTATTTTTATTTTAGAATTTAGTTAAAAGTGAATTTTAGCTATGAGTTGTGCTTTTATGTTGTATGAGCAAAGTTTACATATATTGTTAGTTTGCTCGTGTTTGGTTTTTCAGAAATGACACATTTACCAATTGCATTGCAATGTAAATTGCTTGAATATTTTAGATGAAACATCCAAATCGTCAATACTACTTCATTGTGTATTTGATGCATGTATTAAACATATTAGTATAATGTGTGTAAAACAACCATTGGGACAAGTAGGACTTAATATGGGCCATTATCAACAAAAGTGTGATTTATGCTCCGATGCATATTTTTTAATCTAGCAGGGATCCCCCCCCCCCCCCCCCCCCCCCCCCCCCCCCCCCCCCCCCCCCCCCCCCCTAAACAAATAAAAAAAAAAACCCCTAAAAAATAAACAACAATATAGTAATTATTTTCATATCAATCTAGTGTGATTGAGTATGTAGATCCAAGATAATATCTCTATATATTGATATAGTCTTGAAGCTAAACAAATAAGAATCCAATTTTATGTCCATACACGAAAACTTGTCAATTAGATTCAATAAAAATATCAATCATAATTTGAATAATGAATTGATATATTCTCGAAATCTTTCTTGACCCTCAAAACACTCATTTAAAGAAATTTATTAAACATTTAAAATAGTGTGTTCCTTATCCAAAGATTAGTTGTAAGTGAGGTTGGTGAATAATGATAAGGTAATTTCTTATTCCGATATTGTCGTAAATTTTACTTGTGCGAAAAACTATTTGTTGTTATGTATAATATACATAGTTTTTGACATTTTGTGGTTTATTATGGAGGTTTTCTAACCATTTTTATACAACACACATCTTTTGTAAAATACTATATGTTTTTCTTTTTTAAAAAATAATTATGTGTGTATGTTAGAACCATGCAAGCACATGCATTTTCTTTTTCTTAGTTACTAATGTATTTAATACAATCTTTTCTTATGTATAACAACCCAAGGTCAAACAATAGCAAGTTGTTAAAAATTTTTAAACGTAAGTTGTTAAAAATAGATTAAATCGTTAATGGAAATATTTAGGTGAAATAGTTTTAACATATTTAATTAATAACTTGATAAGTTATTAAACTTTATATTCCATAAGTATTTTCCCATACTTTAAAAAGATTTACAAGATGTTTCTGTACCGACATTTGTAAATTAAGTGGATCTTATGCCAATATGCAATGCAAGAGCAATTTCGTATTCTTATGGCAATAAATCTAGCACAAGTTTTGTTAGGCATTAATTCAAAAAACTAGATACAAAACGATTTTTTTTTTTTGGGTACATGACACATTGCTTAGATATATCAATTAGTCAATTAAAAATCGCAACAATCCTTTATAATTTCTATTAACAAACTTAAGAACAAGGAAGTGCATATTAATCACATAAGCATAACACATAAAGTCTTGTCGTCGTTTTGTGTATAGATACAACAAACGCTATAATTATAACAACCTGTGTTTTAGTCATTGACAACGTCGATAATTTACTATTTATTTTTAGTGGTGTTGACGCGTTTTGTTGTGATTTCATGAATTAGTTTATCGCGTAAGCTAAAATTAGCGTTCAATGTAATGGGCATCGAACAGTAAATTGTTTACATCAAGAAGGGTTATATAATCATTTTGAGGTTAATTATTTACTTTGTTCATTTTATTATTTATCGGATACGTTAAGTGTTACGTTCGCGAATAGATTACGTTTAGGCACTCCGGAACCCACTCAAAAACTTTTCTTCGCTTCAACAAATACCCTATTTATACCCAATACATAAAATTTAACGTCAAATTTATCATGTATATATTATATATGACCAAATTTTGGCCCAAATATAAAGTAATATAAGGAAAATTCTTCCAAGTTGGTCAAAGAACACCATACCTCATGTTTACTACACCATTACTAGTCGTTTCTTGTTCTTTGACCTAAAGACCTTCCCTTAGACATAGACCATCATAGGACATACATGTTCCCTTGACCAAGATTACACTATATTTATACATGTATCTAGTAAGATAAGTCTTTCATGCTCCAACACTTACCAAAAATCACCAAATTCTCCCCTTTTGGCTCCTTATAGCTCACGGCTCACATAGGGCTCCCAAACAAATCCATACAAAATTTTATACAACCCATACACACCTATACACATCTATTATAAGATATTCTAAGGTGTTTCCAATCATTGAATCACCATTTACAAGTATTAATCAAGAAAAGGAAGCTAGGGTTTTTATTAAGAAAATAAGGGTTTTCTTAAGTGCAAGCTTGGATTTTGTGGCTAAACAAGGGTTTAGCACTTGTTTATCATCATCATCATACCTCATAAGGTTTACTTGAACTCTTTATGTTCTTATAATGTTCATTTTTATGCATATGGTTATTCTATGTTAGCTTAAATCACCATTTAGGATTTTATCATGAAAATGAGATTTCTACTTGAAATGATCACATGGATTACTTTTATATATGTTGTGTTATTACATATATCATGTTAAAAAGGATGATAAAATATGGTATCATGTTGTTTTGGTGTAAAAATGACCATGTACTAATTAGGGTTTTGAAAGATCAATTAATATGTTTCAAGTGGAAGTAATGCAAATGGCATGTAAATCTTGTTTATGGACTTTTAATCATGTTATTAGAACACTAAAATAAAGTCATGTTGGAAGAAATACACTTGTACACTTATGGTTTATATGTAAAAGTGACTAAATATAAACTTGTGTTAAAAAGGTTAATTATGAAAGTTAAGGGTTAAAAGTATAATATGGACTTGGTAAACTTGGACATATGAGAACTATTATGGTACCATGGACTCTTATTATATGTATCACATATGATATATATGAAATATAAGACTTGGGGTAATTTGCAAAAGTGGAAAAATATGAAAACAAGGATATATATGGACTTAACAAACTATCACAAACATTCTGTCCAAAATTCGAAATTTAACATATCCATTTTATATTTTCATAAGATAATACATTTCACGACGATTCCGAAAAGGTAAGAAACTTGTTAAACGGATTAATAACGAAAAAGTTACGTTAAAAACGAGTTAAACGTTAATAAACGAAGTCGTAAATAAATTTTTATAAAAACATTTTTATAAAAATTATAAACAGCAAGTATTGATATTTTTAACAAATAATACATATTTTTAGGATTCCAAAATGATAAGAATCGTAATTTTTCAATTAATAACGAACGAGTTATGAATTTCGCGAGTTTACGACAATTAATACTTTTATAAAACTATTTTTATAAAAGTTACTATTCATGACAGAAAGTTATATTTTTGTAAACCTCATAAAATTATAGAACTTTCAAAAACGAGAACGTCCTCGAAAGAATCACTAAAAACGGAGCTATAACGAATAAAATACGACGTTTACGGGTTTTACGACAATTAAATCGATAAAAATATATATAAGGTCTGATGTGAACAGTAATTTTTACTGTTCACCAGTAGGTCCGAAATTCGAAAATGTCAATTTATGATAACTCGTCTTGATACGAAAAGATGGGCATAAGAAACGCGGGAATCGGGCTTAAAACGTGAAAGTTACGCCAGTTTTACTAAAACGGTAATTATAAACGTTTTTACTTATTAAACACAATTTTACCAAAACCATTAGTTGGTGATTGAGCTATATAGAATATTATGTGGTTACCGAAGTACTATATT